>VXAX01001918.1:77882-165147 GCA_013399835.1 Leptocoma aspasia
GTCAGTATTTGCCATTATGTGTTTTAGAGGGAATTCATACTAAAATTAGAAGAAAAAAAAAAAGAAGCCAAGGTTCAAATTTTTCTGACTTTGACTTGGTGGTATTTTGTATCAAATTAGTCTTTTGCTGTACTCTGCCCTTTCTATTTCAAGTAAGTTTTCCAATACTCCTACTCTTATTAATTCAATAGTTTGAAAAATGCATGTTTGAAATTATTATACTAAATTAAATCTTTCTAAGGAATATAACCTCTTTCCTTTTCATAATACTGTCTCTTTCTGTCAGAAATGTAGCAAAAAATTCTGAATGAAGCCCTAGAGGAAAGCTGAAAGGAACGCTAAAAGGACTGAGGAAGCAGAATCAAAAGAGACTATTGTGTATAGTAGGGGTTAAATTTTTAAAAAACATTCAGAAGAATTTCCTTTTTTGAAGGTGGTCAGCCAGATTTTCACTTTCTCCAAATTTAGTCTTACCACTGATTTTGATAAAATAAATTATTCACAGTGATCTTTAGATCTCCTTATTCTGTGCTACAGTCTCAGTACACATGACCTTTTTTTTTGAGAGGAAAATTATTTTCTTGATTCTCCAATAAAATTGAATAGTAAATATGCCACCTAATATACCACCACAGTAAACTTTAATGAAGTATTTCTGACAATGGAGCAGAAATCTGTTTTATGAAATCCCAAAAACAGTCTTTGAGCAAAATTTTACGTGTCTTTTTTTTTAAAAATGCAAAACTGAGATTCAAAATATTGACAGAAATTTATTCAAATTCACAGAGATGATAGTTAAAATTACCATCTCTGATCTTAGTTTTATTTCTTTGCTAAGTATTTCTTGTGTTATCTGTACAATGACAAAAAAATTGAAATAATGCAATACGACAAAGGAGCTGCAGTTTATCATTTTACATTTTAGAAGAAAAATGAACCAACTTCCTCCTATCAAACACTGAGATCTGAGACTTCTTTTATTCTTTCCTACTATTTTGAAATACCCTTTAGCATTATTTAAAGTAACACAAGGAATTACACATTTCTGGATCTGTCGTTAAAACACTGGCCTTTCCAAAAATAAATACTGTCTAGAAGTATTGAACAAACTGTTTTCCTAATGGCCATAATCTGTGGTCATCATAATGTTAGCTGGATTCTACTACTACACTTGACAGAGAGGCCAAAATTATGTGTAATATCTTGATTTTCTTTTTTTTTTAATTACATTATTTTATTGGAATTGTGACAGGGAGAGAAAAATGATAAACTTTATTATTATTATTATTATTATTATTATTATTATTATTATTATTATTATTACTGTATATATTGTGTAGTGAGTATAAATAATTGCTGAAGAATTGTCCTTTAAGTATGAATGAAGACATCTTTTCAACGGTTAGCACAATAAATGAATAAATGAATGAGCCATGAAAACACTTAATTTCATAAAGATTTCAGTTACTTAGGGCATTATTTTCGTGCAGGTTACCACAAAGTAAATATCCATAATAAAAACAAAAGTTTATTTATTTGCCATAAATCTCATTTATTTTAAACCACTGTTCTTTCTCTTTTTTGTTTGGTGCTGCCAAGTGCCAAGCCTTATATCCTCGTATTCTTGTTACCAATTGTTCTCATTTGAAAAAAAAAAAATGGAAAAGAAAGAGCAAAAGAAATGAGTGTAGGAAAATTTGCTTGCGTTTGAGCCAGATCCAGTAAAGAATGGTGGTCCCTAAATGTTTTCGGAAATGGAATCAAGGTTCACAAGCTGTAGTTGTAAGACAGAAGGTGAGTTAGAACCTTTGGAGTAATAAATCAAAACCACTCAAATGGTGCAACAGCAGTACTTCCAGTTATTTAACCATAAAATTTCAAACTCCACTTCCTTTTATAACTTATTTTCTCTTACCAGGTCCAGATGTTCTGTCCAGCAGAAACCCAGAGAATAAAATATCTCCAGGAGTGGCTGTCTGAAAGGATTATAGGGCGTTGTTAATTTTTAGTTTTTTGGGGGGGGTTTTTTGTTTGTTTTGGTTTTTTTGTTTGTTTGTAGGGGTTTTTTGTTTTGGTTTTTTTCCTTACATTTTCTCTCTTTTTTTTTTTTTTTTTTTCCTAAATTATTCAGGGCTGAATCTTCTCTTTATAATTTGAAATCTGGTCACTAGGGGACTCCTCCAGCAGGTAGCAGAAATGTGTTAGCATTCCTCAATACAAGGAGAAGAATGAACTTTGCTCTCCTCTTCTCCAAAAGTTTTCTGCCAGCAAACCACCATTCAAAAGGCAGTTCCAGCATCTCCAGCTTCAGCTGGCTTAGCTTTCAAGGAAAGGAAGACCAAATACAACACCACAAAAGATCTGGATAAAGTCATTACAGGTCTCTTTCTACTTTAACAAAGAGGCACCTTGTGATACCCCTGGGGAAGTGCAGAGAGTGAATATACAGAATGGAAAGATTCTCAGGCTCAATCCCCTTTGGAGTTTTCTCTTGGCTGTTTTTCTGACCTAGTGCTCAACATTGTGGCTGTTGCGAGTTTCTGTGTTGGTGACTAAATTCTTCCAAGTAGGTGACTGAAGCATTCAAGGCCCCAGATGGACACTGAAGAACAGCAGAGTCACTGACACACCTACACCATGTCACTCTCCAACCTTCTGGCTTCTTGCACTCAGCTCTGCTCTTCTGGCTATGCTATTCCTTTCAAGCTTTTATACATTCCTAACCTGGCTCATAGAAAATGGTCAGAGGGGAAAATGAAGAAATTACTGTTCTTATTACCACATCAGTTTCCAGTTCCATCTCTGAAACTACACTTAAGCAGGCACAAGGATAAACAGAAAAATCTGAACAATTTGATTCTGGTTAGGCTCATAACACTACTAAAAAGACTTTCAAGAAGCTAAAAATCTAAGCAGTTTTTGAGTACTATGCTTAAGGTTGTCCACAAGACTTTTATGTATAACAGTTTTTCCCCTTTCTTACGAATTAAATGCCACGTTTCATGATGAATTGGTCCTATATTCCACCTTTCTAAATCTGTTTTTCTGAATTTTCACCTTGAAGGATAAAATTTTTTCTAATAACTTTTTTTTTTTTGTCAGAAGAGTAGATGACAGATTTTTATATTAAACTGATTTATTCAGTAGGATGAGGGGAAAGAAAACAATATTCTTTTCACATTAAACAATTCTTTCCCTCCTTTTTTCTGTAAATAACCCTCTGGGTAAAATGGTCCAGGGTTGTAAAATGCAATTTGGTCTAAGAATAATTCTCAATAATATGTAGCCTTTTATTTGTTGCCTACAAAATTAGTTTATCACATTTGGGAAATAGTATCCTGATTACTTAAAACAGAATGACTCATATATCCTCACAATATCTGTTGGGTTTTGTGGTTTCCTTTTTATTATTATTTTTACTGTAAACATCACAGAATGAAGTGTCTTCTTCATTACGGAGAATTTTTACAGACAATAATGTTTCTGTGAGCATATTATATCATAAAGTTAATAAAAACTAGCCTTTTAGGTATGAAAATTGCTAAAAAAGTAATTTCATTTTGAAAAATTAGTTTTTCTAGGGCTTGTTTTGTTGGGTTTTTTCCTTCTAAATCCTGCTGAATAGCAACTTGCAAGTGTTTTCACCTTTTCAAACAAAAGTACAGGAATACCCACCTTAATCTGCATTGATTGGTTTCTGAAGGTAAACTGTTTTCAGTCTACATATATTCTCACCAACAAAGGTGGAACATTTGAGTCACCTTTACATATCTATATTGTATGTGTTTACCTCAGAGCTAATTAGTAACTTCATTTTTTAGCCAAGGAAGTAAAATAACATTTTAAAATTAGTTCATTTTATCTCACGGCAGATGTAGACATCTGAACCTCTGAATTCTGTAGGGTAACGTTTCTCTCTAGTAAGTTTAAAGGGTAGTCTAATTAAGATCAAAAGTAGATGTTCATTAGACACGGGATAGCTTAAGTCAAATTATATCAACAAATACCTATAATATTTGTATTAAACAAGAAACTGTATTCTATTCCCTAACATCAGATAGTTTAAAGATGGATAACAAACTGAGATCCCTTGAAGCAGTTTAAAAGCCAGCCTCAGAGATTTGCATAAGTTCAAGCTGTGCCATTAAAGGTATTCTAGTCTATTCTATTTTGCACATGCAAAATTGGACCAAAATTTGGAGATTGTTCTGACTAGCTGTAGTGAGTTTATTGATTTAATTAATTGACATCTAATTTGACAATAAGTTACCTTCAGGAAAACAACCATATTTTTAGACATATTGACTACTCTCCTATAGGTTATAGAAAACTATGACTCTGCAATAATCTACTTAAAATCTTGATAACCAAGGAGTGTTTGCACAGCTCACAAAATAGATTTTACATTCTGGTGAATTTACAAACAGTGCCTTAGGCACCAGCGTCAGTGTGGTTTACAGCACAACATAAGATTATTCTTAGTCATGTCCTCCTAGTCTTTTAGGTAATATTGCATGGTGTGTAAATAACAAGGAGTTTTAGATGAGACAGCCATGTGAGCTCAGCTGAGTTAGAGCATTGGTCAGCTAAAGTGAGACAACAATGACTGGCTGGTGGAGTAGGAAGTAGTAGGGGGCAATATGCAAGGGAAATATTGCATGGAGCAGGCTATGGGCAAATGCAAGAGAGACTTCTCTGACAGCCTGTTCTCTCATTTCTCATGCCCTTTTTAACAAAGTCTTTACACATTTTAAGCCATATTTCTAATACCAGCACAGAATTCAAGTGTTCTACATGCTTACGATCATGGGGTAGCAAGGGATCAGGGGTGTCTTTGTTTGCATGTCTAATACATTTAGTCATCATTTCCTTAGGTGGTCTAAAAACTTCTTTGAGACAATAAAGTGACTTGAGATATGTGCTTTACTGAAGTACTAACCATCTCCACAGAAAAGTGTTTGACTGTTATAAGAGTTTTCAAGGTGGGACTTTCAGTCAGCCCTGAAGTCTCCAGGCAGTCCCTGCTCTGAATAGACATCTATTATTGATGTCTGAATAGACTCATTAATATATGTTCTTTGAATGCTGGGGGAAGAATCTGTCTGTCCCAGGGACTTCTGAAAGTTGTTACTGCTGCAGAACGGAGTAAACTATAAATATATGTAAATAGTCAGGAATGGACACATAGGACAGTCTGTGGCAGCATTTAAGATATATTAATTAGGGTATGAAGTATCACATTTGGGATGTGATTTGGAAGTAGTTTAAGCTAGTCAACATAAACAGATCATGCATAAGCTGGAGTAGTCACAGATGATATGGGCCAGCTGGTTAAAAGAACTCCCCAGAGCAGCAGTTCAGAAAGTCTCATCACTTAGTCAACATCCTTTCGTGTCAACATGTAATGGAGACTGCTGCCATCACCAGTCAGACAGTGAATGGCAACCCTGTTTCAGAGATTTGAATCACCACAAATGCTACCTTTAGTAAAATATGCACTACATCAGTGTTATAACAAACATCCAATCCATGTCTTGCTGTGCAACACCACCTCATTCTTGTACACAAATTCAAAAGCACTGGCCCCACCAATGAGTGAGGAGCTGCCATAGCTTCACAGATGGTAAATGATTCTGAATGTCCATGGCAGAATTTGCCTCCCAAAACTGTTTTTCCTGGCATGCAATGCCCACCCCTAATTTTGCTTACATCATTGTATCCCTTACTAATGTCAACAGCTTCCTCCCAGCCCTTGTCCCCATCACACTATCATGCCTTTACCACAAACCCAGCATGTACTGTATACTTTGATTGTAATGATGCCAAATTAATTTATCAAATCTTCTCATAGAAGATTTTACATCCTTCAGTTGTCTGCCCTGAATTCACTTTTAAACTAATACTGCATCCTGATTACATTGCACAGTTTGACCCTAGATTATGAAGACAAAGCCAAAATGTACTTTAGCCCATATAATACACATTGGAAGCTTTCCTAAAATTCCCATTACAAACTATAAATAGAGATGTGCAGTTTAGTCAGCTTTTACTGTTTGAGAACCACAGAATCTGAATGAAAATTCACTGGCAGGAACTGCATTTGGTGTTGTTTGTCTGTGGCAACCCTTCATACGGTTATTATGGAGCAGGCACCTAATCTGCTTAGCCTGATCCAGACTATAAATTTACTGTTTGATTGAATTCTGGGTTTAGTGCTGATGATACTCTGGGATCATGAACATCATAACGTAGCTGCCAAGAACTGATGGGCTACATGGAGATATGAGAACAGTGAACGTCAGGACAAGCAAAGATATTTAAATTAATGACGCCATACCCCAAGAAACAGAGAGGGGAAATAAGCTTTCATGAAAGAATGATTCACATCAAGAGAACTTAAGTTCCAGAAGTGACTGCTGTGCTGACCCATTCTTCTAATGTTTTATTTAAATTCAGGCAATACATGGTATGTGCCTTGTTACAGGAAAGGATTTTTGAGCCCAGAGAGACAAATAACTGTTTCACATAATCATATTTTCAACTGCAGCTGGTATCTGAGGTGAATTAAAGACAAATTAGAAAAGCTGATACTTCCCTTCTTCCCACTCCAATATGTGTGAAGATCCCATTTTAAAAAAAACAAAATCCTTCAATCCTGCTGACACAAAATAAATTCAAAAGTGGTGATTGCTTCCAGTGCTAATTTTTATTTTCTATTTTTCTCTTGAATTTCTCTTAACTTTAGCTTTATTAGATTAACTAACACTTTTAGATAAATTATTAAATGATTCAAATTTAGGCTGGTCCTAGCCATGGAAGAAACAGCAAGTGACACTTCTCCAACCTTTGTCATTAATCTAACCAGTCAACAAGTTATGTTTTAATGATTAAGTAACATACATATGTTACTACTGAATGTATCTATTATGCTATAGTGAAGACAATAAAACAAAAGAAATTATGAGTTTGAGTTCCTGAAAGCAGTAGATTATTGTTTCTTAATCTCAAGTATTAAGTGATCCTTGTGGTTTCTTAACATGAAGCTGGGAAGCAATGCTAAGTTTTGTAGCACGGCAGTAATTTCAGAGCAAACAGAACAAAAAAGCAATCTTCCAATTACTAGAGAAAGCAAATGTTAAAGAAGAGATAAATCCTTGTAACAAGTCCCTTTCCAGCTTTCTTGTAGGCCCATTCAGGTACTGGAAGGTGCTGTAAGTTCTTCCTAGAGCCTTTCTTCTCCTGTCTGAATAACCCTGGCTCTCTCAGCCTGACTTCACAGGAGAGGTGTTCCAGCCCTCTGATCATGTTCATGGCCTTCCTCTGCACCCACTCCAGTAGGTCCCTGTCCTCCTTACTCTGGGGCCCCAGAGGTGAGCACAGTACTCCTGCTGGGGTCTCACAAGAGGGGAGTGAGACAATCACTGCCTTGGCTTGCTGCCCACGCCTCTTTTGATGCAGGATAAAATCAACTTTCTGAGCTGCAAGCCCATAGTACAAGGAAGGACCAAACATTTGGTCCTTCTCTTTTAGAAAGTCAAATAAATACATACATAAAACACATAACCCCAGAATTCTCAATACTCACAATTTTATCTCCTTATATCTCACATAAAGCTTTAGTAGACTAAAGAAGGAAATGTTTCTTTAGCACACTGTAAACAAGTCAGAAAACGATTATTTAACCAGTTTTAGTTTATTTGGCTTACCCTGTTTCACCTGGTTGTTTTGTATTCCTTGAATAAAGTTTTTCTGTGACAGCAAGTTTCTATACCAAGTTGACTATGCTAAATCATAGGGTGTGGATTTTTAATCAGAGGATTGATATTCCATGCACATTTCCAGGAGTGCATTAACAGAGTATTTAAAAGACTATATTAGTTTTGGCATAGTTATCTTGAAATGTTTTGATAAATTAGTCTCATTTCTGCAATCTTTGAGTAATGTCAAGGGTTTAATTTTTTGAGCTTATAACTCAGTAATTTTGCATCCCATTAAAGAAATGCTGTCTTGGGTGAGGACTCTAGAAAACATATCAACCATAGTATGGTAGAAAAATGCACAAATACATCCACTGATAATGGTATTTTTTGTTTTGCTTTACCAGGAACTAGAATATTTATGTCTCAGGTCTACTGTTTGCAGATTTAACAAGGCTGACACTGGATGTTATCAATGAGAAGCACGTTAAGGTTTTAATTTACTACTATTTTATTTTTGTCTTCCTTCTACTTCTGAGAATTATTGTTTTGTTTTTTGTTGTTTTAAGATGAAGAAAGCATAACAGCATCCTTTTTTCTATTCATAAATCCATTTAATTGATGCTCCAGAATTGATCTGCTATTGTGCATGCAGAGGGAGTCAATTACTTAAGTTATATTAGCTACCAGAGAAAGAAACTATTTTTATTTTAAATTTTCCATAGATGAAATAATTATTTATTTGCATACAGATAAATCAAGTTTTTAAGCAAGGTCTGTAGCCATTCTTATCAGGACTTTTTTCTTTAATATTGCTTAATTTAACTAACTTTTGACAGTGATACCTAAAGAACTTGAAATATAACAATGTAGTCCTTTTCCAGAATGCATTTTCATAGACAGATTAAAACCAGAAGAAGACAACTTCCTTTTCCCTGCATGAACTTTCCCTTTTCCTTAGTTTTTTCATTCAATCTCCTTTCCTCTTAGCCTGTAAATGGAAAACCTACAACCTGGGGAATTAATGCTGCATAGAAATTCATCCATATTTGGCTGCAATCAAATTTGTTTTATCATATTTTGTTTAACAGCACTGCACTCTGGTTTCATATGTGTCCTTCCAAATGTCCCTGAAGCGTTTTTTTAAGCAGCTGGAATCTATTTTTACGAGTGGGGGCTAAGAACATTTTCTTTCTACAAGGTGAGGTGTCAGAGACTGTTTATATGCATTTTATAAAGTAATTGAGTATATCACACCTGTGCTCCTTGTGACACCCTGTGGTTGTATCTCATCGTAGTGGTTGCAGGTACTGCACGTGCAGAGGCAGAGGGTGAACGGCCTGTGGGAGCAGGAGAGCTCAGCACTGTCCAGAAAATGGTACTGAAGAGGACATAGGGTAAAGAGTGCCTTTACTTCGAAGGCTTATCCATGATGACTTAAGATAGCCTGAAATGAAAAAGAAAAAAAAATTACAGAAGACCAGTAATCATGATTAACTTAAAACCATAGAGATGGGGGCTGGTCTAGTGACCCAGCTTGCTTTTTAGACCTGGTTTTGCCTCAATGTACAGATTTACATTGAAGCCTGGTGAAAGAAATATAACTAACACAATTTATCTTTTCTATTTCGTTTTAAGCCAAAATCTTTTAAAAACAGATGTTAAATAATTTCAAAAGAGATAGGTGAAGGCATTCTCTATTATTTTATAGCAATATATAACCCTAACATTTATTTATGGTCCTATCAATATTACATCATACAGCATGTAGAGGTGCATGGACAAAATATCAGTGTGGTTTTTAATGGGCTTTTAGGTTATCCTTATGGAAGCTAGTTCACCTGCCTAATGAGGCTGATCACTATAATCAACTGAAGTGGATAGGATAGGTAGGCTTTTTACCTTTCTCTCTTCTTCCCTTTTTTTCCCCAATTAAAAAAATGTTATCTGATACTTTGCATTTATTCTTCAAATTTTGCTTTGTAGGTCTACTTATATTACTCACTTAACATATATATTTGTTAAATTGAGATGCAATTCTTTCCTACACTTACTCTTTGGCATATCTTATAAACTGCACCCTGTTTTTCCATTTTCCCAGTTCATTAGGAGTCCTCTAAATACTTATACCTCCAAAATCCTGGCAATTTTTCCCAGTTTTGTACATGTAAAATTTAATAAATAAGCTATTACCTGCATTATCAGATCAACCTTGATGATATTCTCTGGCTGCCAATACAAGTTTTCAGTTTAGACATCGATTCTTTGTGCCAGTGGACAGTGGTGCTATCATCTTTTTGGAAACATTTTTACATGTTACAACCTCTTTCCACCAGATGATGTTTTCTGAACTTCATTAAGAGAATGTCATATGAGACAGCATCAAAAAATGCACCAGAGTTAAGACATGACATCTTTTTTGTCTCTTGCCACAAGGCTGTTCCTGTGTCATGGGAGGATATTAGATTGGTTTGACACAGTTTGTTGTTGACAATTTCATGATGGCTGGAGGTGTTATATACCCTTTTGTAGGGCATTGCCATAAAATAAGAAGAAATGGTAAGTACAAAGGGAAAAAATGTTATCTGAGTTATGTGTGGGATATTTATTTTCTTCTTCCAGATTTAGGCAGTATATTGATTTTCAGTCTCTTCAGTCTCTCTGAACCCTGTGATTTTCTTTGTCCATTTGGCATACATATTTCCACTTTAAAAACAGTTGGAATAGCATCTTGATTGCAGGATAAGTGGAAATATACAACCTTAAAATGAACACCAACTATTTCTCATTGGTCAGTTGCATCTGATGCCACAGGGAAACCAGTGCTTAAATAACTAGAAAATTGACACCGTAGGGAAGAGATTCCACTACCATGGAAAATGAAACTCCAGATTTTGGTGGGTTTGCAGAATGGTGTGCATAATGCTGTGCAGAGATGTGATTCAAGGTATTCTTTACAAGAACATTTTAATCTGGAAAGCTTGGATATCCATATCTCACAAATATTTCCAACAGAAAAATCACATTTAACTTAAGCTGCTTAAGCTGATACAGGGCTTACCCCTTCACTTAACACGCTGCAAACCCTTTTCAGGAGCACAATATACAATGCAAGCAAAAAGTATAAGAAAACAGGAAAGGGGAAATAAGTCTTAGACATATTTAAAATGCTTCAAACAATATAAATAGTCTTTTATTTTAAGGATATAAATATGAAAATTAATATGAAGAAAAAATAATACATACATGCATAATATATGATGAACATAAACTACATGTATTGGAACATAAAATGTGATTTTAACGTGCTTTGAGGTTTATGTTGAGTATGAAATTATTATTAAAATTATGTACATTATAACTCCTTAAAATAAAATATCTCATTAAGACTTATATCTATTCTATAGGAATTATCATTGTTCTATTATGTTGAAATTTGCGGAACCATGACTGGAATGTGAAAAAAAACCCTGTAAAGTATACAACTTTTTGTGCTCAGGCTACTTCTCAGATAGTAATGCTACATTTATCACACAAAATTCAGATTAGAGCTATCCTTTTATGACCTTTAAAATTTATAGAAGACTACAATACAGAAGATAAATTAACCTATTTTTCATGCAGAGAAGGTATTATGACTAAGAGTAAGACACAACTCTTTCCTGAAAAATACTTGGCCTGCAGTAGTACATGAAATGTGTCAGTGTTCTTTCCCTGTAAGCAGCATCACCTGCTCACTTAGGCAATTGTTTGGTTTCTCCTCAGACCTGCTCTGCTTAAACATAATTGAGAACCATTTTGGGTGTTAGCAAGATTTGCTAGGGCATGTTTGCTTGGCTGCACAACAAAATTTTATTTCATGTGAGCAAATTTTATTAAACAACATGGTGTGTCAATAGTTTACTTATTTTCACAACTCTAAGCAAGTACCAATAAGTAATGTTTATTGGTTATAATGATTATGAGCAAGATCATATTTTCTCATCCTCACTGAAAAGATTTTCTTTTCTTTTGGTGGTTGTTGTTGTTGTTTCTGTGGTTGTTAGTAAAGTTTGCATATTTTGTGGGTCACAATATGGGACCTCTGTCTTAAGTTCACTCAGTAACAGGCTGTGGTTCTCACTGGCATTGTCTGTGACTTTTATCACTCTTAATCTGTTAATTGCATGTTGTATGTGAACCATTTATTCCTTCATTTTAAGTGGTGTTTTTTGTTTAAAGCAATTACGTCAGCTTTTATTGTGGTTGGGTTTTCTCGTATATTAACATCATCAGTCATTATAAATGTTAAAAGGTGATTTTCTTCTCTTTAATAAATGCTAAGTTATAAGCGTGGACGAAGATGCACCTTTGAATGTACCTTGGAACTAAGAAGTTCCAAGACAAAGATAGTGACATCATAACTTTTCTGGAGAACTTGAGAAAGTCAAGTAAATCTTTGAAATGCAAATATTTTTGTGAATCTGGGGAAAGGTTTCTGAAAGAGAACACTGCTGTAGTTGCATAGAAATGTAATCTAATTACTCAGCAGGATATTAGGCTGGGTGAAATAGATTTTAAATACTTTTCTTTGTAAGAAAATTTTCTAAAGACCTTTATTTTAGAGATTAAATCAAAATTGATGACAACATAGAAGACTCATCAAGGTGATTTTAAACTGAAATTGGTCTCCTCTCCTCATAGTACAAGAACTTTTCATAATGTAATTTCAGATTGAAAGGCAAAGAGAAAACAGCTCTGGAAGAGGAGCAGAAATGCTGCACATTGACCCATCAAATTAGGGCCACAGACATGCTGCATCAGAAATTTCATTTGTTGTTCAAAGTGACAAAATTTTAGATATCATTAATCACTTACAAACGACTAACAAAACTTCATGTCAAGAAGAACCCACTTTCGGCAACTATACTACGCAAGACATTGCTGTGTTGACAGATTTTTCCAGCTGGATTCAAGGATTCAGTCATTACTAAGATTAGCAGTTACCTTATTACCTATTGCTCTGTGTGACAGCTATTTAGCCTTGCTGATTTATACACAAACATGAGAAAGCACATTATCTCTACTTCTCAGCTACTTGGTGTCATGTCATTTTAGACTCTATAGAGATCTTGGCTGAGGGTAGTGGTTGGGCCTGCATAGTCATTTAACACATTGGAGAGTTTGAGAAATAGGGATTCACAGATAAATGGAAGCTGGAACAGCAGGAATCATTCTTCACGGAGGAGAGGTATTTTCAATGAATTAAGACAACAAGAACAACCCTTGAAGGAAAGTACTTGAAAGGGTAGAATCAAAGAGTTTAAGAGAAACAAAGACAGATTTTGTTTGCTTGTCTATTTATTTGAAAACCATAAGATAACAATTTCATATGCAAAAATAATCTTATTTTAGTAAGAGTAGATGTATGGGAAGTGTCCTAGACACAGACAAGGGAAGATGTCTCCTCCATGTTAGAGAAAAAGATATTCTTCAAGGTACATGTTGAAAGAAACCCTATAGTACAGATTTTATACTCTTTCTCTTTTTCAAAATCCTTATTAGTATTTTTCCAAAGAGGGATAAATAGCCTCTATTTCCTTATAATAATATCCTAAATTTCCTACAATATTGAACTATGCACATAGCTGGTCCAGTCCTAAGGGATGTATTTCAAAATTAAGGTAAATGTATGTTCTCTTAGAAAATCCCCTACATCTATAAAATTTTAACATAAGTACTTTAGCACTTTAGAGAAAAAATGCCTTTTTTTTGCAAATATTAGCATATATTTTCTTCTGTACTAGTTTTAAAATTGCTAGGCCTTTTATTGTGATCATATGCAATGGTAACATCAATAAACTTTTTGTTATTAATTAATTTAAACAACCACCGAAATGTTTGAGGCTGGAAGGCCCATCTGGAGGATGTTTTGTCCAATGTCCTGCTCAGAGCAGGGGCAGCTAGGGCAGGTAGCTCTAGTCTATGTGAAATCTTCTTTACTTTCCCTATCAAGGTTTGTGCACATGAATAATATCCCCCTGAGGTTTCACTTCTCTGAGTTGAAATCTCCCAGCTCTCTCAGCCTCTCCTCATACGTCAGAGGGTCCAGTCCTTTATTCTTTTTTTGTCCCTTCATTGTATTCACTTCATTATGTCCATGTCTTTCTCATACTGAATGATGGGGCATTTTTTCCTTTTGCATCAAGCAGATAGTTAAGGAAGAGAAATATGACAGAAGAAAGAGTACAGCTGCCAGAAGTGACAGGTTTAACAGAGCAAAGGCTTCTATTGGCTTGTAGCAGTATTATGGCAGGACTGCAGCTATACTAAGGTGTTGAAAATAGGTAACAGTGTCTAGAGAGAACTTGTAAGACACTGCAAAAGAGGACAAATCTTTCTTGCATATTTAAAATGCCGGAGTGTTTCTGTATGAGTTTAATGTTACAAAAAAAGGAATCCATTTGTTACTAAGCAAATATCAAGATAAGTAAATAGACAAAATAGTAGTTCTTAGTGAGAGAATGACATCTGATGCTTAATGTGAAAACCAGCTCTTGTCAGATTTTCCCTCTTGACGTCTTAACTGAAATTTATCTTCTTTGCATCCACCACTGTATGTACCTTACAAACATTCTGTCTGCAACAAATAAATATCTTTATGCAAAGCTTTCAAAATGATTCAACTTGCACCAACTTTTGTCTCTTACTGCCTTATCTGCGGATGAGAGAACCATAATTATGGCACACAGTATTAAACTACTTAGCAGAGCTGTTCTGTGTGAATCTCTGACCTTAATTTTCTCTCTACCAGCACAATGGACTTTAGGGAGAAACAAAAGTAATGGCTAGACCAGCAGCTTCTGGCCTCTGCAGCTCAGTTTCTTGTACAGATTAATAATTATGAACAGCAGACCAAATAATGAAGGCAAGTGGAACTTCAGATACAATCCACTTTGATCTCCCCCAAAATGATATATCTATCTATACACTTACATGAGAACTGTAACATATTTCAAATAGCCTTTTCTCTTTGCTTTTCCCTTTCCTTTTCCCTTTCCTTTTCTTTTCTATAAATAATTATCATTTTACACTAAGTAGAGCCAGTAAGCACACAACAGGGCTATGACCTTGCCATTCACTCTGGAGGAGAACAGATGAAAAGACACACAGGATTCCCTTAAGTACCCTAATATGAATTTACTTGGAAAGGGTGAGAGTCTGCCCCATGCTAGAACAAAAACACTCAAGTCCTCCTACCTTAGATTACCTTTTTGGTTTAGTATAAAATGTTCCATCACATTTTCTGAGACCCTGTCTAGAACCCTGCTATTTTGGTAGAAACATGAAATGTAGCAGTAAAAATTCTTAATAACACAAACATGTCAGATTAGTATGGTAAACCTGGAAAATTAAATATTGACAGTCTGCACAGAAACACTATTTCAAAGTTTGGAGAAATTTCAGCCATATGTAGTTATGGAAAAGTTCACTGTTTCAAATTGCACCAGTATTTTAAGCACTATTTTAAATTCAGAGAAGTAGAAGTAAATGAAAAATTAAATCTCATGCATCTAGGACTCTTTCTCAGTGCATTGCATTAGGGCAGCTGTGTTTACAGTCAGATATCACCATAATTGTATGAAGACACAGATGAAAGAAGAAACAAAAATAACTGGGTAAGATTGAATATAAACTTTTAAAAATCACTATTTTTTTTTTCCATGTGTGCCAGAGTTTTTTCCAGAGCTCCCTCCCTCTACCTGATTCTGATCAATATCACTTTGTAACAGAGATAAGACAAATCAAACCAAACTTCCAATAAAATATGTGATATCAGAGCTGGAAAAATCTTTTTTTCTGTATTATTTGTGTAAGTGTCAGAAGATATCATAATGTTAGGCAGCTCAGATTTTAAGTCTTTACACTTGAGTCGCAGAATCATGAAAAGTTTTCTGTTAAATTTTCCTTTGAATATCTTCCCAGAAGAATAATAGCTTTAGTGTGATCTCTGCCTCTCTTGCAAAACTTATTTTTGTCTAGAAATACAGCAAAATTTTAATTTTGTAGTTACATACTTCAACAAAAAATTCAGTTAAGAGGTTCTTCAAGGCAACTTTATGTTTAATTTTCATGAAACATGAACTTTTTCTCATAAATTTGTTTAAACCTAAATAGCACTTTTAAACTCTCAATATATAAATTAATTAGAGGTTAAATTTTATTGAAAGCCACTTGTACCTTATCAAGATTTTCTAAGAATTGATTTGATATTTTTCATTGAATGCCAACATCTATGATCTTTTCCCTGTTCAGATAATTGAATGACATGCTAGCAGTTTCCAAAGAAAAGGAAAAAAAAACTGAAGCCTTTCCTGACTTGCCAGAGCTCTCTACTTAGCGAAAGAAATGAAAAGAACATTTCTGCTACCTCAACAGATTAGGTTCATACCAGGAGCTATTTATGTTCAATTATACTGCCTGATTTATTTAGTGAGTGGGCTGATTTTGGTAATTTGTTTAATAACATAGTAGAATGATATTTATTTCACAACATAATTAAAAAGGTTGAATTGTAATATAATAAAATATTCACTGTGTGCAAGTAATAACATTATACAATTACAAATTTCTGCATATTTCTGTGTGTTCAGCTGCATCAGTGTGGAAAAAAGGTCTAGAATAAAAATATGGATACGAATAAAACTCGAGCATGAACTTTCAGTATGTCAGATAATTCTATCTGTGAGTCACGCTTTGTGTAAAGATAAATTCTGAGTAGTTCAAGATCACACCTCAAGACAGTTTTCATAAAGAAAGATAAACTCTTAGATATTTACATAGGGAAATTCACTGAGTTTAAAAATCAATTCTGCAAATTTTAAAAGTTACTTTTAATTAATTTCTCATATGTTTAATTTTTAAAAGGAAACTTTTGCAACTGTATTTATTCAGATATTCTACTGAGCATAGAATTACCACATGAAATATGTGCTCTTTAATAGTCTCCAGTCTGTTTTCTATGTTTTCATTATGGGCAGCATGACCTGCTCCAAGCTCTGATCAGTGCCAGACTTTACCAGAGATTTTTGCTATCAGATATAATTATCTACCACATGTATAAGAACTATATCCTGTGATGCAGCATCTGAGTTCTCATTCAGGTTACAGTAACTGTAGCCTAAGAATGACTGGGCTGTATGTAAATATATGTCTATACACATAGAGAATAATTTATCAAGAAACCTGTCTTCCTTTTTTTTTTTCCCCACAAACACTCAAATTACTTTTCACTGGAAGCTGTTCCTGAAAGCTGGAACAGACAACTTAGGAAACGGAAAAGGTAATTATGGTCTCCTTGCTCTAACTTTTTAGAAAGTGCTTCATTTTTGTAATACCTCTAACTACTTTCAGCAAAGATACATCTTCTTTTTCTGTTCAATTCAGTTCCATATATCATCTCAGATCAGCGTGGAGATACCAATTACCAAGCCCAGTGATAGAATCCTTAGCATCTATAAGCTATGCCTTTCTGGAAAATTTTCAAGGATATGCATTACTTGTATTTTAGCTTTTTATCAAATATATGTTTATCTTACCTTTGTTTGCTAAAGGAAAATACAACATTTTTATGACCATAAAGCCATATTTGTCATCTGGGACTGTACCTAGAAACATATAATTAGAAAATCTTTCTTAAAGCTGTTTTTGTTTTTTAAGCCAAATATTAAAAGAAAGTCAGAAATTACATCTCTGCACAATTTCTATGTCTTTCTTACCACAAAGGATGAAAGAAGATGCTCTTTAAAAAAAAGGTCTCTGTGCATCATTCCCTTGATTACTTTTGCACTATGTAGGAGAAAAGAAGGGCTCAGGGGTCATGGAAAGGAAATGGAAAAAATGTGTTAATAGAAATCCATCAATGACATGTCCAGACAGAGTGGAAGAGACAACTTGCCTATCCCTTGTATATACACTAACACATAGACACTTTAGACATAGTGAGTGAGAAATATTATTTAAAATGAGATTTTTTTCCAGCCATTTATTTAGGTACGAATACACCAACTTATTTTTCAATATAATCTCTTCATAATTAACTTTAAAAAAAAGAAAAAAAAAAAGAAAAAAAAAGAAAATCCATATATTTCCTTGGTTTAAGAATGTCCAGCTCCCGTCTATGAGATCTGTTTCCTGCATCAAAAAGATACTAGTACATATACTAGTATGAGTAGTTTCATCCTGAATGATACTAAAAATAAACTATTGATTACTTGTGCACCTTGCATTTTTTAGATTGCTTTTGTGCAGACTTATCTTTCCCTCTTCTTTTCTCAAAGAGAATTTTCCAACACAAATTCCCAGCAGAGATTTTATCTTACCCTTCTGAATGGAAACTCTCCATTTCCAAATATGGGTGCAATCCAATCTATTTGTAAAAGACAGATTTCATACCTCTAACAGTTACTGTAGGGTGGGTTTTCTGTTTTTTTTTTTTTTTTNGTGGGTTTTCTGTTTTGTTTTTTTTTTTTTTTTTAATTTCCTGGAGTCTGAGATTCATTTGCACAGGTGAAAGATTCACCTGTTTCATTTTAGCAGCCTTGCTCTGAAATTTTTACAGATGACTGAGGCAGAAATGTCTACATGCTCCAGTGAATAAGCAGCTCTGAAACACAGTTTGGATGGAATTTCATCTTTACTGAGTATATGAAAGCTTATAACACCCAGGTAAGGCCAGTTTCTTACCCATAAAATTTTAAAGCCTAAAGTAGCCATTAAATGTACTGTCATGAATTTCTTCCCGAATAGAATCATAGAATCTTAGAATAGTTTGGGTTGGAAGAGATCTCCAAAGATAAGCTAATCCAGATGCCTAATAAATACCAATTACATCTGAACTGAATGATAGTCTTGAAAGTTTTATGCAAATTCCCCTGGGCATGACTTCAAATAACTGTACTTGTTTATTATTGTTTATTATTATAGTTCATATTTAAGGTGTGTGCAGGTCAGAGATGCTGTTTGGAGGTTGAGGTACTTAATGCCTTTGAGCTTTATTTATGGTTGTTGGTTAAACGTCCTAATTCACTAAGGAGACGAGCAATTTCAAGTATTCAATAAATTCAGCAGTATTCAAAAGTAATCAGGGAGATTTTCTGAGTGATTTTAAGAGAAGTTATGAAGTGATAGTGCATCCTCAGAACAGGTGAAAATGTCTATGCTACAGGTTCCTGACAATATCACTTCATAATTCTACCACAGATTCTACCACAATGAAATAATGGGGAAAAAAAAATCTTTTTTGAAGGAGTTAAGGTTTGAGATTTCAGCACCTAGACTAGCAAAACATTAACAAATGTTATTGAGGTATTTTTTCCTTCCTGAAATGAAAAATTTAATTTTTCAGTCATTAATAAATGAAAGGAGTATTTTTACAGAAAAAAGTAGAAAGAAAAGTGAACAGAAGTGATTGACAAGACCCAGTGTGGAGTCTCACAACAGCAAGAATAACAACTGCAGAAAAAGAGACAAATATTCAGTTTAATTTCAAACTTTCCTTGTCTGGTCTTCAACCAGTCAATGTGGAATAACTAGTAGGATACAGAATCATAGAACTGAGTGGGAAGGGACCTTCAAATACTAACTAGTATTGTACTAGTCCAAGACCCCACCATGGGCCAGGATGTTTTCACAAGATGATGTTGCTCAAAGCCCCAGCCATCCTGACTTTGAACAATTGCAACCTTTGACCTACTGCTGTGTCTCACCATCCTCATCATGAAAATGTCTTCTTTTTTTTCAGTCTAAACCTAACCAATTTCAGTTTAAAACAACTGCCCCATGCCTTGTTACTACAGGCCCTAGTAAACTGGTCCTATCCTGTTTTATAAAGCCCCTTTGAGTACTGAAAGGCTGAAAGAGGGTCTTCTCAGGACTTTCTCTTCCTCCAGACTGAGCAACCCCAACTCTGTCAGCCTTTCTTCATAGGCCAAGTGTTTCAGTCCTCTGACTATTTTCATGGCCCTCCTCTGGACCTGTCTGAAAAGATCCATGTCTTTCATGCCCTGGATGCAATAGTCCCCATGGGATGTCATGACAGCAGAGTAGAGCAGGGGAATCTCCTCCCTGGACTTGCTGGCCATCCTTCCTTTGACGAAGACCAGGATGCAATTTGCTTTCTGAACTGTGAACACAGACTGACAACTCCTGTCTAATTTTTCACCCACAAATATCTCCAAGTCGTTCTCTGCTGGGCCTCTCTAATTCATCCATTCCTTAGTCTGTCTCAGTACCAGGAATTGCATCCAACTCAGGCTCAAAACCTTGCACTTGGCCCCACCCCTTAAGCTTTTCAAGCTCCCTCTGAATGGCATCTGTTCCCTCTAATAAATCTTCTGCACCACTCAGCATGGTGTAATATGCAAACTTGCTGAGGGTGAGCTCAGTTTTACTCTCTATGCCATTGATGAAAATAATCAATAGTCTTGGTTCTAGTACAGACCTCACCTTGGGTAAGCACTCATTACTGATTTTCACTTAGACACCCCGAGCTGTTGACTATAATTCTTTGGGTATGGCCATCCAGCCATTTCCTTATCCATCTAACAGTTCATCCATCAAAGTCCTATCCCTTAAATTTAGCAGCAAGAACATTGTGGAGGATCATATCAAAACCCTTACAGATATTCAGGTAGATCACAGCTGTGGCTGTTCACTGATGCAGTCACTCCATCACAGAAGACCACTAGATTAGACAGACATATCTACAATTCATGTAATTTACAGCTGAAGGAAAAAAAAAAGACAGAAAGAAGAATTGATTAGTATAGGCACCAAACTTCTGTACAATATTCTTCAGAAATAAACTTTAATTTAATTTTGTGAATTTTTCATGTAGAAAAGGCTAAGGTTTAGGTCTTTTGTTTAATCATGCCTCAAATTTCATTAATAAATTATATGTTATTAAACATTAACAGAAAAGATTTGTACTTAAATAAATGCAACACATTAACAAAGTGTCTGCTGTGGTGTAATAGAATAGTACACTCACACATTATAATGCTTTAATAAAAGACACGCTTACTTGCAAAGTTTTGGAGTCAAAGCTATGTATAATACACAATAACTTTAATTCTCAGTATTAGCTGGTATATATAACTCCACATGTAAAAACTGTGCATACACAAAATATTCAACAAGAATGAGGGTAATTTAATGAAACCTGTAAAATGGACAGAAATTGGCAAAATAAACAAAATTTGAAAGGATTTTAAACCAATTATAATTAAAAATACATATCCTCATGAACAAATATATTCATAAGCATTTCAAAGCATGTCATCATAAATCATAGCATGCCATCAAGACACTGCACTGTGTAATAAAAAAATAAGAAAGCCATTTAAAAATGCCTTAATCATCCAAAATGGACATCAGATTTTTATCTTTGTAACATGAATACGTAAGAGATTATTCCTTTATTTTTCAAATCAGACAACTGCAACAGAAAACAGAGTAATTTGCTTTTCAATCTTTTACATGATCCCAAGTGAGCTGATAAATATATTCCTTTTCAAACAACCACTCCCCATTCCTCCTTCATTTTTCTTTTTTTTTTTTAATTATTTAATTTAGTAGATGATCAAGCTATTGTGCACATGATTTTACTATTTTTTATGTATTTTTCTAGACTTTGTTTGCTCTTTTACCAAACAGTTGGATATGACAACTTTTGATCCCTGATTTTTGCAGTTGGAATTTGAGTCTTTGAAATTCTTGTCCATGGAAAAAGTTAAAGTTGGTTGATTCATCTTGTGGGCAACTTTCTTTCTATCCAAAAGAACTTTAAATATTAATATTTACACAAAGCTTTCTATTAACTGATAGAAAGATGACCACAAAATTCAGAACATGGCAATGATATCAGGGATGCTCCATTACAGCTGTAGATTCTGGGAGTAGAAATTATTAATTTAAAGTGCATGCAGTGAGAAAGCCATGGCTGCCTGGAAACATCCAAGGAACTTGGGCCAGAGCTGTATCCATAGGTCACAACTCTTCTGCTCTTTATGAGGAGATGTGTTTTTGTCCAGAGTTTGACCCATCCAAAAGGTGGATTTGAGATGCCATGGGCACAGCCTGAGTGCCCAGAGTTATGTCTTAACACCAAACTTGAAACCCAACAAGTCATATTGCACAAACTACAGGCACAAAATTAGCATGTCTGACAGTTTGCAATTCCACAGAACTTAAATGGAAACTTTTAATGAAATAGAAGTCATTTATCCCTTAAAAATTTCCAGTTTGAAATCTTGGTGTCATATTTGATGTCAATATTCATTGAGAAGAAAAAAGCAATGAAGTGGCTTCATATTTCTCTGTATTAGCAAGCATTAGGTGACTTTAATATTGTGGCTGTCATACACATACAAGACTATGCCATTTCCCGTGACAAATGACCATGAAGGATTGAGGAGTCTGGAATAGTAGGATAAAATTATCCCAGCAAATTTTCAGATGAATGGCCATCTTTTTTTTCAATGCAATTTACAAGTATAATTTTTCTGTGATTCCTTACCTGCGTAGTGGCAGAGGGCAGCAGAGAAAAGAGCTGTATGAGCAGCAATGAGGTCAGTGGTCTGCCCAGCCTAGTGGCAGAGCTGAGAGATGAAGTAGAAAGACAAAGAAGTATTAGAGATTCTGAAGAAGACATTCTCTGGTGGAGCTGCACTCTACCATGCCTTAGACAAACAGATTCTCTTTATTCATTTATCAATTGTAAATTGATCACTTTTCCAATCTTATGTTTCATTTACAGAACTGTTTACTGAACTTAGTAGAACTGGAAGGCATTGAAAGAAATCAGTATTTGAGTTTACATGTAGAGGCTAAGGAATTTGTGGGGTTTTATACTTTTAGAAGTGAAGGCATTACAAATGCTGATGTATCACAGACCATATTTTAATACACTAAGAACAATCGTGTCTTTGCATTATTTGTTAAAATAAGCATACGTCCTCTAATATTGTTAAAGATGAGCAGAAGATATTACTTTCTGTGTTTTAAGTGCTCTTAAGACCTCTCTAATAAGAGACAAATCCAGTTGCCCTTGGTTCTTCCTCTCCCCGCTCTGTTCTGCCACCCTCCTGCCCTTCTATCTGTCTGCCCTGGTTGTTCAGGCAAGCAAATGAAGCTGGAGTAGGAACTGAAGTGTAAATTCAGCTCTGAGGTTTCTCATGCCTGAATAGCTTCTTCCATCTGAACAAGTAGAATCAGCAACTTCATAAAAATATACTAAAATTGGAAGTCCCTTCATACAGAGATGCCATCTACACAGAGTTCATACACTACAATTCAACTTAAAAGCTATAAAAGGAAAATTGAGGCATAACACACAGATGATTTTTGCATTCCTGCAGAATTTTGCTTGAACATTAGAAGCTTACTAGGCACCCATAAAATATGTAATATACCTATAAAAATACTGTTTTATCAAATTCTGAAATGGAATATTTTTCCCTCCCTAGACCTGAAAGTTCTGCATGAAGTAATTTACTTGGTCAAAATTGATTCATGACTATCTTTGGAAAACAGTTAACTAAACAAAAATCTCTAAAGCAGCAGTTTTCTTGAAACACAAAAAATGTGCTTATTTGTTTTTACATTATCCAAATTGATTCTTTATTACTGTTTTTCTCAGTGTTTTTAATCTACAAAAATGCTTTGCTTCTCACCCTTTGTCTCTGTTAGTTGCAACCTGTATGAAACCTGTTCAAAGCTTAAGCAGGATATGTCAATTGATTCTACTTTCGATACTCTTCATTGATACTTTAAACATTTTCTAGAAAATAATTATCTTTTAGAGAAAACTAGTCTTCTGTTCTCCTTCCTTTGAAAAGTTTATTGTTACCTCATTCCAGCAATTTCAAAATTCCCATATATTCTATATTTACTGAGATTTTCTGCAATCACTACAGTTACAAATAGGAAAGCTATAGTGGATTTACATAAGAATTTATAGTTTGCAAAAAAAGAAGTCAGTGCTACATTAAATTATAATCTCATACATATCTTTTTATAATAAGACTTGAGCACTTTCAAGTTAACGGTCTTAAATGCAGCTGCTAGTTTAAAACGGAAATTTTCTTTATTATGTCTGAATTTTTTGAGAAATGAAACTTTGCAAATTCTTTTGATACTTCAACATTTAGATTGTTATAAAAAACAATACAAAAAAGATACTGACATAAAAAATGTTTAAGTAATAATATTAAATAATTCAAAATAGTATTGATAAATTATTTCATTTCCTGTTATGTAATATGCAGTTTTTAATCCATTGCACACTATGAAATTGAAAATATTGAAAGAACTAGGCACTGTAAATGTAATCACTTAATCTGTCAAAATGCTGACAGGTAAGTGCTATCAAAGCCTAAACCAAGCTATCAATAATTGAACCTCATCAGTCAGACAAATGGTTTAGCTACACATTCTCTTATTTATGTCTTTCAAATTGAACCACAAAACAAGATAAAAAAGATGAACACACAGTAGAAAAAGTGGCAGTTTTGTTCACCTTCACTAACATGTCTTCTATAGTGCTAAACTCCTATAAAATCTAAGCCTATGTCTTTTGACACCAGTTTGCTTTGCTGTGTAAAGGAAATTTTATTCATATTTGTTTATTTGTCACTGCTCCACTACTTCCCAAAGCAGCTTTTGTATTGACTGCACTAAATCATGCTACACAAATACCAATTACAAATACAGTCATTCCCATCGCATCAGATCTCTTCTATTTCTATTTACCATTCTCTTCCTTCTTCATTGTGTTTCTTTTTTCTTTGCCTGAGTCATACCCTGTTTCATACCTGCATCTTCCCAAGATGTAGCTGAGTTTCCAGCAGTGCAGGCAGGTCAGCACAAAGCTAATACACAGATAGGGAAAAGTACATCAAGGAAAGACTTGTCCACAGCATAATAAAAGGACAACCTTTCTATCCATTATTTAGTTCCATTACATTTTTAGGATTTGTTCTTTAGGATCACCCTGAAGATCTTATTTAGTTGAGAGAAGATAAGCACCTGGGCAGACAGAGTGCTGAACTTCTGTTTTCCTCACTTCTGTGTTTCTCATCCAGTTTTCAAAACTACTAGTTTCTTGTAAAGCAGTTCCTCTTGGAATTAAGCATTTGTCTTCTACAAATTTTGCAAACCTGTTAACATGTATTATTATTCTGAACTTCTTAAAATAATTTTTTTAAAATATAGAAGCAAAACCAATGTCACAAGTTGCATCTTTCACATAAACTAGACATGATGAGAATAGCATGTGATCTTAAGTATGTTGCAAAAACATATCAGAAAACTGTTGAAGACAAAAATAATTTAGGTTTGTTGAGCTTCTTTAAAAACTAGATGAGGTAATTACCTACCCAGACAATAAAGGAGACAATAACACATTGTTACATCTAGTGATGAGGATCTTACATTTTATCTAGCACAACTGATTTTTAAAAACCATAATTGTTCTACAGAGCAACTATTCTATCACTAAAGTAACACTAAGTCACAAAATAAAAAAGAAAAGAGAAAAAGAACAAAAAAAACCCACAATCAAACAAAAAACCCAACCAAAACCAAACCAGAATAAAAACCAAAAAAACCCCAACGAAACCCAAATGGCAACAACAAAAAACAACACAGAAACAAAATATAACGTAAATAAAGAAGAAAAAAGAAGAATTTTAAAAGAAAAAAAAAAAGCTAAGGCTTTTTAATAGAATATAATAGAAAAGAAAAGGATAGAACAGAATATTTCAGTTAGGGGACCTACAATGATCATCCAGTCCAACTGCCTGACCAATCCACAGCTGATCAAAAGTTAAAGCAAGTTCTGATGGACATTGTCCAAATGCCTCTCAAACACTAACAGGCTTGGGACATTGACCACCTCTCTAGGAAGCTTGATCCAGGTTTTGACCACCCTCTCAGTAATAAAATGATTCCTAATGTCCAGTCTAAGCCTCCCCTGAGGCTCAAAAGATGAGGAATGACCTCATCTTTGAGCCATTTCTATGTGTCCTGTCATTGAATCCCAAGGAGAAGAGATCAGCACTTACATCATCATTTCCCCTCTTCAGGGTCTTATTTTCCATAGTTAAGTTTTTATTTTAACAATGATATCCAAGAAAATAAGTGTTAATTTTATGCATATGCTTGTAGAATCAGTTTCATAGAGATATAGAAAAGAAGAAGGAGAGATGTTTTACTAGTACTCCTATGAAGGATGAGTAGTCTGCATAAAGGTTCCCCTGTTTAATTTCTGTTACTTATTTTTTATCACTAGCATCCTTGGCAGTACTCTTGAGAGGTAATAAGCTGAAGAGGAAATATTGAGGTTCTGTTTGAACATAAGGAAATGCTCTTTTACTGTGATGGTGAGGATTGCTCAGAGGCTGCAGTCTCCATCTTCAGAAGTTTTCAAAAGATGTCTGAAAATGGGCCCAGGTAGTCTGCTCTTCATTGGCTGTTTGAGCATTAGGGTTTGACAGGGTGACATCCAGAGGTTCTTTCAAACATCAATCATTCTGTGATTCTTTAAAGGCAGTGAGAACAGAAAACTGTCTCTTGTAGGCCAAATATTTCCCTTTGAGAGAAGCATCCCAGTGAAAAGATTCTCCTTTCTTTATTGACTTCATAAGAAGATAAGACTGCAGAGTATGTTCTGGATCATGTGGATTGTTTCTGACTGCTATAGCCAAATACACCATACAACAATACCCATAAACACATCAATTCTAAATACAACCCCCTCTATTGTCGGAATCCAGGGCACAGGGAATGTTTTCTGTGCATTTTAGAAAGCCCTGACTCTCAGCAGGACACAGTTTTTAACCTTTGTCCCAGGGAAAAAATTGCCAAGGCTTTGGGATGAGTTGGAGAACACAGGTGTGAACTAGATATGTAGCAGTAGTAGCAGGAATCTATCACAGGGTGAAGAATTTGGGGTTTTAGGATTTTAGTATGAGAGCAAATGGGAGACAAGGTGGAGGATTTGGGGTGTGGTTTCCTTTCCTTCTTGTTCCTCTTCTTCTCCATTTTCTGTAGCATTGGTGGCACAAAGTCATTGGTTAGGGATGGTAGCAGCATAATTGTTATGTGTGTAGATTAGTAGAAGTTATTGGTAGTAAAGTAAAAACAATGTACGTGTTAGAAAGTAATTGGGCTGATTATCTTTAAAAAGACCTTGGTTTTGGGTATCAAAGCCATTTTTGCCATTTTTGTCCATTTATGCCTTGCTTCTCATACGCTCAGTCTGGCATGCAGACAGCATACTGAACTTAAGATAAGAGAAAAATAAACAACAACATGAAGACCAAGAGAGACAGTGAGTCCTGTGTGTCTTTCATCTCTGGCAAAGAACTCAGGAGAGGCAACCTCCTTCAAGGGCCCAGGAGGTAGGTTCCCAGCAGTGTGTGGGGTTCAACAACAAAAACCAGCAGCAAGAAAAAACCCTCAACACTCTATATCTTTACAAATTGCTCCAATTTCTTTCTATCCAAAGGGTCAATATATTAACCTTATTTTCAGCCAAGATATTTCATTAAATCTCATTACTTATTTTTAAACTTGTGCCATTCAACTTTTCATGGTAAATTTTATCCATTTGATACACACAGGGCATAGCTCTACCTTTCTATCTAGCTGCATATCTGGATTTGCATAGAAAGAGTGAGAGGTACTTGTAAGAATATTAAAAAGCTTTCAGAGTCATTGCTGGACTGCCAGTGGCAAATTGCCAGCATATGTCCAGTAAGAAAGCTGTGAAAAGCTAAAAAAGTTTTCCTTCCTTCTTAATTTTATCTTTCAATGAGTTTATAGAAATAATGTTACACTAATGTGGTTTGGTAAAGGTGAAACACACCTCCTTTGGTTTTACCTTTTTGATTGCTATGTGATCACAAGTGAATTCAACAAAGAGAGGTATGTAGAAATACCTCTACTCTTCCACATTTGGTAGGTCAGTGTCAATGTCTCTACACTGAAATATTTGCTACCAAGCTTTCTGCTGCCATCAGCAGGCAGTGTAAAAATCTGGGTCCAAACCATCTTGCTGCAGAGAACAATTTTTCTCAAAGTTGCAGTAAAATCAGGCAAACAAAGAGAGTACACATGCAGGAATTTCGAGACATTTTGTTAGTGTGTGTGCAGACTAAGGAGTAAATCCACTTGGAACAGTACTTCTAATAAGCCTCTCAACCAGAAATTAATAATGGCTAGCATCTTAGAAATTCAGGCAGTGCGGCATGTGCTGTTTGATGATAAATGGACAGAGAGATATCCTCTGAAGTGAGCAATCTCCGTGGCCCATATACACTTAGCTTTCTTAGGGCCAGATGGAGAGAAATGGTAATATAATGACCTTCTCCCTATAGATCCAAACACCTGCAATCCAGCAGGCAATGCTGCTAATGTACTGCTGGCCATATAATTGCAGAACAGGTGTCTTCCAGGCAAAGAATACAGCAGGAACAAGCTTCCAGGGCAACTGCATTATGAACATTTCAGCCTGCTCACTGAACAGACTGAACAGTAAATTAGATTACAGCAAATGTTGAGTTTATACATACATATATATATATATGCATCTATGGGGATCTATCTCTATATCTCTATCATCTCTATCTGTTTCTCTCATCTATCATTTAGTTTTCAGTTTTGTAACTAGGACTAGTGCACCTAGGGAGGAAGGAATGTGGAAACAAAAAAAAAATGAAGAAGTAAAAATACAGATCATTACCTACCCAATCCAAAATACAATGGAATGAAGATTGGCTATTAAAATAATATAAAGCAGATGATGAACTATCACCCTGCTTTTAGGAAAACCACAGATTGTGCTTATTTTCAGTGTGGTTCTTTTGTTTTCTTTTTTTTTTTTTTTTTAAATTCACTGCATTGCCTGCCTAATTTTCTTCCTCTGTGTTGTTTTTTACAGACACTTGCATTTGTTTTCGGTTTTTTTGGTTGTTGTTTTGGCTGTCATTATTTTTTATTTTTTATGTAGAAACTGCCTTGGAAATCTGAAATGATATTACTTTAAGACAAGTTTTCTACAGTACTGCATTCTTATGTGGATGAAGTTTTAACTGCATGAAGATATTGCAGTTCAGCTTAGTATAAGCCCTTTGTGTATAAGAATGTGCTTCACCAGCAATGTGCACTGTGGAAAGAGCAAGAACTGATGCAATCAAAGCAGTGTCACTTAGGAATACAGACAAATACTGGGAGACATGGTCTTTTTATCAAAAGTCTGGTGTTTTCATCAAAAAATGCACCATTTCTGTTTTTTATTACACTTTCTGTTACCACAAGTCACTCATTTTCTGAAATATAGATTTAGAACAGTGAATTTCAATCTCTTTACATTTGCTGATTCATTTACAGTTACCCTTTAGAGTTACAAAATTCACACAAAACAAGTGAAAATTTCCCCCAAAGGAAATATTTTCTTATTTGCATTCCACAGATTGCTCACTAGTTGCTGGACCACTTGTTTATTACAGTGAAGAAAATGTGCCACACATTATCTGACACTAAGAATGGGCAAGACTTTTTAGTAAAACACAATCTCAAAAGTAATTAGTTCAAAGAATGCCTATGCAATGACAAAAATTTCCATGCTGACAGACCTGCAGAACAGGCTCGGTCACCTGGTCTTTTGAATATCTTTTAGGGCCCTGGGAGGATGTTCAACACCAATGCCATTGGCTTATTTCTCCCAGGAGTGCAATTTTGAATCTTCACCAGGTATGTCATGAGGGTTAATTATGGGACTGTGGCAAATCTTCATGTTTCTCTCCAGAGCTCAGGAAACTGGAGTGCTGTGACTTATTACTTTAATACCCAGCTGCTGTTGTATTACTGTTCCCTTTGTGCTTCTACTGCTATTATTTTATTTGCATCCATTAATTATTGCTATTATTACCCTTATGTACCCATATAGACCCTCATTTCTCTCTTTAAAAAATAACAGTCTTGCATGTTCTCCAAAAATATAACAGACGATTTTCTTTGTGAACCTAAAAAATCCCATTATTTCAGTAAAACATAGGTCCTTATTGATATTTTATTCTATTTAACACCAAAAAAAAAAGGCCAACCTACCCAAAAAGCCCCTTCTTAAAAACTTATGAACAGCTAGGGATATGAAGTACCCTGTTATGAATGAAGATTATGTATTTAGAGCACAAATAAAAAAACAATACATTCTATTTACACATTTTTTCCTCGCATGAAATATGTATGTCCTTTTCAAAATCAAATAAAATCTATAGGTCTTTGGAAGGAGTTTTTCTTATTTTGCTAAGTTTTTTTTTTTTTCAGCTTTCATTGTGAATCAAGACAAAACTTTTCAGATGGAAAACTTATGATCAGAGATTTAAATCCATATGCAGCACATTGTGATTCAAAGGGTAGAGTTTGAGCTGAGTTTTCTTTCTTCAAAACTTCTCTCATTTTGTTGGAGTAAAACCTGTTCAATTTTCCAAACACTGTACCCTACACTTGGTAAGCCCTCTGGAAAACACACTAAAAATTTTAAACTCCATGCTACTGTGTTTTCAAGAACCCACAGAAATAAAATTCTAGTAAGGGAAAACCATGTGACCTCATAGGATGGACAGTAATTAAAGGCACACTTACAAAATTGATTTTGTATTAATTAGCCGGAAGATATTGTTACAGGATTTTTATTGTTTTCATCAGAATTTTTGGAAACTATTTTGTTACATAAATACTGATAGAAAATGGTAGCTTCCCCAAAATACTTTTTTTTTTGTGGGAACATACTAGATTGAACATAATTTTAATTGGTAAAATTATCTCAGTTTCAGAACCCGTAGCCCTGTGCTAAATAAATTCAGGTCAAATTCAGAAGTGAATGCCTGCCTCAGTCAGAAGTAATACCTGAATTTAGCCATCTTGCTTTTAGTGAGACCTATTTCTTTTTTGAGGAGGAAGTAATGAAATTTCAGTTGTTCCCATCAGAACTGCTCTACTTCATATAAATAGTATTTGGGAGAAAGGGAACAAAAGGAGCCTCTACAGACTTACTTTGAAGTCTTATCACAATCAGAAGAACTTGCTTCTGTCATCTGAACTGAGTAACATCACCAAGGCATTTTCTTGCTTTCTTTAAAAGAAGAACAACACAGCTATTCCAAAGGTTCCAGAAGTGTTTGAAACTATTTATACTATAGCTCTGTTTGATGGTGAGGGAAAATAATTTCCCATCTTCACCTCTCACTCTCTTGCCAATATCACATTTTTTCTTGTTTAAATATTTACAGCTAACTGAACAAACAATCTACACTAGCTGATGTTTTGACCAGCTGTTTGATATGTGTAGCAGTGTGCATGTAATTATGTATTTCATAATATTTTTTCATCACTGCTATAATTATTTTAATGTAACTTTCATCTTTATTTGAATTAAATTTAGTTACATACATAAACGTAAGTGGTCCCTGGTCTTCAATCATTTGTTTTCCTCTATGTGTTCAGAAACACTGTTTTTTCATTGAGCTATCAAAACAAGCTCAGCATGTCATTTGTACTTTTAACAGATAGATGTGCAGATGGTATTTCTCAGGTGAATTTTATTTCAAATTCATGTGCTATTATTTTGTACTCCCTTTTTTATCCTTTTGGGGTTTTTATGTGCAAAAAAACCTGAGCCAAGTTATCATGCTATCAAAATACTGCTTCCCTTCCCTTCCTTCCCTGTAATCTGAAATATAGAAACCAGTGTCTGGAATTACCATTCTGACCACTCTACTTCCACCAGTTTTCAACTCTGTAATTTCCACTCTAGTCCATTCTTGAGATTTGTGCTTGATGACAGTCCAAGCAAATCTGCAATAGGAATGCAGTTTCTAACTTAACATTCTTCAAAATTCCCTAATACAACACATTTTAATTTTACAAATATCTTCTGAAATATTTTAATTTTAATTTTTAAATTAATTTTTCATGCTCGGTTTGCATTTTTGACCTTGAACACCAGTTAGTGTTCAGAAAAATGGAGGACTCTCTCATCTGCCAGAAACAGGAATAACCTATGATTGTCCTAGTTTCACTAGGACATGATCTAAGTAAATACTGCTAATATTACTTTCTGGGTCTACTATTCAGCTTTGCAGCCTGTTGTGCAGTGTTTTGGATGCTTGTAAACTGCTTCTGTTGTTCCTTAGGTAAGTATATAAAATCCACCTTTTCTCTAAGTTAATTATATAAAATCCATTACCAAAGCTCACTTTACTGATACTACAGTCTATTAGATTTGAAAGTTTTACTTACTGGCAGGAATGTCTAAGCACAGGGAACTGAAACACAGTGTTACTGAGTGCTCCAATTTATTTTTGTCAGGACTCTAGTCCAAGAACTGAGTCAATTCAATGCAAGGAAGGGAAGTGGGTTGCCTCTCTGGCTTTAACAGTGTTTGTGCAGAAAGGCAAAGAAACAGCAGAAAGGAAAGAAAGGAGATACGGGGATGAAATAAGGCATCAACAACTGAGTACACAGGAATCAGGAGGTGAGATAGGAAGCAGTAAGTTTTTAAAAGCTATTAATCTAGGAAACTGGAGAATGTAAAGACTGGTTTTGCAATGGGGCATGAAACAGATACTAAATGTGACAGAACTTGAAAAATAAATTAAAAATTTATCACATATTTTAAAATATAATGAATATAAATATTTTAGGAAAAATTATACCTGACATAAAATATCTTCGGATATGATTTTTTTTTTTTTGCATTAGAACTCATAGAAAACTCATGGAATCACAAAGCTTATTGGCTTAGGAAGGGGTGGGATAAATATTTGTTATGATTATCATATTTTTCTCGTAGTTAATTCCATAGTAAAAGATGAAGTTCCCACTAGGAAACAGGCAAATAGAAGTCTTTTTCTTATAAAAAAAATTAGAAACAAGTTTGAAGCAGAAGATGGGAATGCTTCTATATGAATTCTGCTAATTTCCAAGGAAGAGGAAATTTATTCAGTTTCTAGTGAAGTATGAAAAAGGACAATCCACAAGAAAGCTACTCCATTCCTCAGGAAACAATTAAAGAATTGTTTTAATTCTTTAGAATTAAATTCTTCGCTGAACAAAAGTTTGGAAAAATAAATATTTAAAAATGGCTTATGGAGCTGATTCAAGCAAAGACATAGCTGTGAATGATGGGCAAAAATAAGAAATTAGAGCTGTCAATAATGGACAGCTCATGCATTATTGATGTCTCAGAAATGTAAATAAAGATAAAAAAAAATTGAAGAATCTAAAATAAATCCTCACAATTAAGTAAAGAATGACAGGGTTCAACTACATGGTTTTGTTACAAAGCCTTTGAGACTGGAAACACTTGAATTGGATTTGTGTTTGTTTGATTTTTTAACACAGTACAATTTTCAGGGAAATACAACAGACACTGAAATCAAGACCATTTTGCTGAATTGGATATACTGTCAATTGCTTCTTAAATCAATCACAGTATCCAAATAATAGAATTCTATTTTTGTGTAAAAATAGGTTTTCTTTCCAAAAATATATTTATAGAAGCCAGTATTTTTTTGCCGAATCAATACATTTTCATTTACATCAATACATTTATTTCTCAACTCCAGATCTTTCAGTCAGAAGTACTTGCCCATCCAATGCATATTTCCAGACAACACATATCCATTCAAGCTAACTCAATACAGCTGCATCTGCTATTCTGCTATGAATAAATACAATGTTTTTCTATGGAATTGAATTCATATTATTGAAAACAACATATCTGAAGCTATCACACTTTACATTAAATCAGCATGGTGCAACTGCAACCAAGATTTGTCATTTATTTTTCAGCTTCTGCTGAATGTGTACTCACATATTGAAGAGGCATTGTTTTGCTGGTCAAAACTTAGAGCTAGTTGAATATATATATATTCAGCTATCTTCCAAGTGGAGCTCAAATGCTTGCACTAGTGATGGAAAACCAGGCCTCATTACTCAAGCAATTTTGCTTTCCTGTAACTTCCAATTCTTAGGACTGACAGGTGAAGAGCAAAAGATTCTGGAGACCAACTTCTCAAAATCTCATTACAATCTCTTCCTCTTCTCTCTTTGTTAAGTGTAAGTTTCCAGTAGTGAAAAAAGTGACAGTTTTGGGTACAGATCCAGAAAGTATGGATAGAGGTTCCTATAATTTCTATTTGCACTATAGATCTCTGGAGAAAACCTTTATCCATGGGAAATTAGGATTTTAATTTTTAATTTTTTTTTTACGTCAAAGTAAACATGAGGGTGTGAAGAGGTAAGATACCTTGTTGTATCTTTCCTGCATCAGCACTTTTTTTAGTACTCTTTCATGATTCCTACACTGATATTTCATTCTGTCTACCATGCAAACATCTTCTGCTATTTAGTTCTGAAGATAAAAACAAGGTGAGCACTTTTTCAAGCCAAGTCACTAATCAGTTATCTTTGTTTGTACAAAATTTGTGTTTGAAGAAATATTTGACAGTACTACATATTTTGCCCTTCCCTCTCCCCTGCAGAAGTTAAAAAACTGGTGAAGAATGAAATACAGTAAAAAATTTGCTTGCCTATGAACCCTATATCCAATTAACAAATAATGAAGATGACTATTTTAAGTGTATGTAGTATACTTAGAAAGAAAGCATTTTCCATGTATAGTGTTTATCAAAAATGTTTTCATGCTGCTCAAGAGATTTTTGTCTGACAGTGATAAACATAGTAAAACAAGAATATTGAGAGCTGCAAAAGGAGGAATGGATTTCGTGTTAGCTTTTACTCACAATAAATTATTTTATTTTCCTTAAGCCTAGAACCCACCAAAAGTGACCGATTGAGAAGACTTTTAGCAATTTAGTATAATAATCTATTAAATTTTCCTGAAAATGATTGTATTGTAACAGATTAAAATATCAGTCAAATGCATGCACCTACTTCTGTCTTTGAAGCCTTTCTACAGTGGAGAGTAACACCCAGAGAAAGAAAACCACAATTAGGTTTTTAGAAAAGGATTTATATATTCATTATAATGTTTGAACTTAGGCTGCAGATATTTATTCAATACAATTTCTTGTAATGGCCATACCAAATGTAACTTAATGATACACCACAGTTCTCTGATGCAAATTATAATCTGTTCGTGATTCCTGATTGTGCAAATGAAGCCTAATTAAGTCTTTTCTATTCAGGGAAACATTAAACATTAAAAGAGGATTTTTTTAAATTGGAAAAACAAGGCCAATATAAACAATTAAAAAGAATTTGTTGCTGAGCACTCTGAAAATGTAATTTCAAATACTTTTTATTGGATTCAATTTAGGGGTTTCCCACTGGTTAATTTTTGAAGCACATTTATGAGAACTGCAAACTTCACTGTGTCCTGGAATCTACTTCTTCATTAAATGAAGATAAAAGTGAACTAGACATACTTTAATAAACTATTGCATGTAGCCTTTCGCTCCATAAATCAAAAATTTTGCTAGAACAATTTTTTCTGAATTTGCCCTGAGCATACACATTTGTCAGTAACAAATACACACTGCATGGTAAGGGTTGACAGAAATTATTTTGAGGTACTGTCCAGAGAAAATAGAGGTCTAACACTTCAAATTTGAGCAGTCCTTCTGAGGAACTTCATCTAATTTGCAAATAATTTCATAGATTACATTTCATTGATAATTTTATTACATTTCTTAGAATAATATTTGTTTCCTCTATATTCTATATATAGTATTTGGACTTAAGATAAAGCTTTTCTGTACCCATATACAGTAACTTTATGAATAGAATAAAACATCTAGTGGAGAAATGTAAGTGAGGAATCTAACATTCAACTTCCCTGAGTGGACTTCAACATAATTTGGACTGTGAAGGATTGCTACAATAAAATTACCAAAATATTAACAGAAATACTGACGTTAAATGCCATTGGGTTTTTTAAGTTTTGGCTTTTTAAAATTGTGTTTGCAACATATATGACATCGTAGTTATATATGTTTATGCTAATGAAGGTTTCAACAACAGATTTTCTGATTGTGATTATAATGGCATTGCAGCATTAGCACTTCTGAACAGTACAGTTCATCCAAATTCATAAATCTAATAGTAATAAAACCCTTCAGTAATCTGGAATAATCTCTTTCCCTCCCTTCACCCTATCCCCCATCCCTGTGACCCAATGGTCTATTCACTGCAAATGTGAGAATTGTGTCAGAAAACTTTCCACCACTAAGGAAAAACACTGATGAATACTTTTATTTTAACTGTCCTCTATATAACCCCATTCAGAGAAGGCCTTCAGAAAAGTTTCCTTTTCCCTCCCTCCCTCCCTCCCTCTCTCCCTCCTTCCCTACTTCTTCCTTCTGCTTTCCTGTCCTCCTGTCCTTTTTCTTCTCTCTTTCTGTCATCTCCTCATTTTCTTTTTCTCTGTTTCATTCTCTATATTCTCTGCCTAAAAAAGTTCTAACCCTCCCACCTTTTATTTTGACTCATCTATGGATTCCTACCAGAAATACTTGCTCCTCCTGGGCTTCCTGTGCTACACTAGACAACATTTTAACATCAGAAATAAAGAAAAAGAAAGTACACATTAAAAAAATAAATTATTTTAGTACTTTTGAGGTGTAAGTTCAATTTCTTTGTAAGCAGCGATTTAGACCTTTTAATCTATCCTTATGCAAATCTATTGCTTTGCATTCAAATTTCTCTACTGCTTATCTAGGCTTTTTTACAAGAAATGGCTTACCTTGTATTGCATTCTCTCTCCCCTCCCCTCCTTCAGTTCAAAACTGGAAAGCACTTTGTGCTCATAAACCTCAAATTTATTTACAGAAATATTCTGTATCATCTGATTTTAGGCCAAGACTTAGAAATTTTACTGCCAGATATGTATACATTTTTAATATATGCATTTGCCATATAGGTAGTGATAAACTGGAGTTAAACTTTAATCTCTGCCTTTTAACTGAACTTCACAAGGCTAGAAATTGAAAAATGAAATTTTCTCTTCTGTGACAACAACAACAACAACAACAAAAAAAGCAATTTTAATTTCTGCTCACGCAATATTTTACATAAATCTCATTATGGCATCTGGACAGCTATTACTCTGGTTATTCAACAACCTTGATGAGCTCTCTTTTTAAAGATGATCTAGCATCTATTTTTAGTATAGCACAAAAGCATGCTTTCAGGATGTAATTTTAGTATGTTGTTGTCATTCCTTTCACATTTTTAGTACAAATCACTAAAAAACATGTGCCATGAGTCTCATCTCAAACCCATTTTAGTTAATGGAAAGAATCTCTCTGACTCTAATGGATTTGGACCCATTCCTTTTTCATTTAGGTAGGTTGCTAAACTCATCATTTTTCCAAGAGTTTTGGAAGAAGAAAGTCTTTTCAAGACTGGGCCTGCATTTTATGTTTTGGTTTGCTTCTTTTGCTTCGCTTCAAGGATGAATGGGAAAATATCTTTCTGGGGAAATCGAGTTTTTTCAGTTTTGCTACTATTAGGAAAGGTGATAGTTAAAGATATTCAATGAGTTCATGCTTGTACATATACATACACACCCAAATACAAAAACTCAAGTGCACGTATGCATACGATTTGTCTAAGTCTTTATCATATAAAAGAAAGCATTACATGTTCTTCTGTTCACCTCTAAGGAATGAACAGTATTAAAATTTCTAGAACACCCAATCATAATTACTTTAGATATGCAGGCCACCAATCTACAGTTATGAAAAAATTACTATACAATTATGACATTATGTGTATTACCCTAAAAGAAGCTAAGTCACATCTCACGGACATGGGAATAGGATACTAAAACTTAGGGGGAAAAAATAGCATAATTCATTGTGTGAAAGGAAAGTTTTCAGAAACTAATTTGTTTTCTGTATTTTATCTCAAAATGAAGAGGAAAATAGCACAATCCCTCTGAGATAGTTAAAGAGGTGTTTTGACAGTGCAGCATATGCAACCAAGCCCTGCCAATGACTGTCACATCAACATATGCCCAGAGTTTCCTTGGTACAAACTGCTCCTGGCAGCTGCAGGCGATGTTATTACTATTACAGCCATTTTATATTTATGTCCTTACTTGAAGTGCAAGTAGAATTGGTAAGTGATATAGAAAAATAATTAGAAAGATTGTGTTTGCGAGAATGTGTAAGAGGCCTCTTTATTCCAATTACTCCTATGAGGAGCATGCACAATGACAGACTGAATAGCCCTGTTTCAGGCACTTTTCCACCTTAGGCCAGTGCTACCACTGCAGAGGATGTGCTAGAAAATGAGAAGGGAATAAGTTCTGTCTCTCAGGCATATTTTAACAATAAAAATTCTACCTAGGAGGTAGAAAACACTGGTCGGTCTAAGGGTAGAACAGCATTCTCCACGTACTCTAGATGCTGGGAAGAGATGCTGAAAGGGTAGCAGCTGTCAAGGTAAGTGCATTCACTGGCACTGTTTGCTTCTGTAAACAAAAGTAAGCATTATGGCTGACTTTCAGCACCTGCAAATGTTCATGTCTAAAGACAGTCTGAATGTAACATGAGAACATGAGAAATACATAACATGCTAAGCAGCTAAACGGAGGATTGGCTTTGGGGTAATAACTACTGGGTAAGAAACTCCACAGTTCCTTTTGGGTTCCTTCCACTATTCCCACAGTAAGCATGCAAAAATCTCTAGACCGCTCTTGCAAATTTCTACACCCATGAAGGCAAGTGCCCAACCCAGAATCAGACTAATCTTTATGCTCAAGGCATTAGTTTTATTCATTTATTAAATTTGTCATGGTTGTAGAACTTGCTATTTATGCTGAATCATGACATCACTTTGTACAAAAATACACCAGTATTTATCAGGAAAGCAACAAAGTAAAAAAATAAAATAAAAATTCAAATCATATACAATCTCTTTCCAGGAAGAAAGGATCACTGCATTTTGTCTGTAATGTAACATGCATCTGTAGCAATTATCATATTTACAGTGTTGGAGTCTTCATTGATCTGGTTAATAATTGGTATTTAAACTAGCTCTTTGATTTGGTGACAGTTTTCCAAAATAAAAGGCAACTTACAAGGGAAGTAGATACTTTTTATTATGCTACCTGGTGATAGGTTATGTACTTCTAAGAAAGCAGTAGGAACAATAAAAAATTACCTCAGTGGGAGATTTTTGGTTCCCTTGCAATGTGATTGCATATGCTGCAGATGGTAGGGGAAAAAAACCAGCCAGCACATGCTAAGTCTGTTAGAATGATATTGGTGTTATTCAGCTCAGTAGAGTAAAACACTGGCCCTTCACCCCAGGCAGAGGGAATTCCTATCTCTATGCATTGTTATCCTATCTGTCTAGGTGGCATAAATTACTGTATTCCATGTTTGACAGGCATGTATATGTAGTTAAATGTGCTAGATGGTAAATGTCTCTGTCAGAAAAATTACTTTTCTGTCATAAGCTGGTTTTCCTTGTCAGCATTTTCTGGACCCTCCAAGGTCCACCTTAAAAGAATATAGGGGGAAAAAAACAGACATGCAGTTTTAGTGATGATAATTATTGTAATGAGTCAGATGGGGTAAAAAATGGATTTCAATGTGAATACAATGAATATTCTCAAGAAGGAAACAGATTTCAGTTTTTCCAAACTAGAACATCAGAGACCAGTCTGGGTTGCCTGCCTGAAGAATACAGTGTGTTCTAAGCATCTGAGGTTTAACTGCAGCACACAAATGGTTGTGTGGATTATCTGCATTTGAGAAAACCAGTAATTTTTCTTTGTTCTTGTTTAAAGCCAAGATTTGAGGTGATGCCTATATAGTGTCACAGGAATAGCAGGGATGGCTGAGCTGAATTCTTGTGAGAAGACACCTAGTGTCCCTGACTTTTATTTCACCCTCAACTATTAGAAGAATGTTCCTTTTCTTTTATGTCACCTAATTCTCCACTACTGCCTAGAAAACAGGTGCAATATATTTGAATTAATGTTCTGGTAGAAAACTATTACTTAAGATATGCATTTTTAAACAATAGTTTTAGTTTCTGTTCTACTCTTTTCATTAGTTTGGATTTACATATTTCTATTGTGTATTTCAAGAGGTTTTTTAAAGACAAACACTGTGTTTAACAGTATTTTCTGTAGCAGCCATTAGAAATAACATCTTTATGACACAGCTTTATCTAATGGATGTGTCCTTGGCTTTAAGAAATTTTAAAAAATCTAACTTCAATGAAAACTTTAAAAATCTATATTAATTTCAATATTTCATGGGGTATATGTGTGATGTTATTTAATATGTATGGGAGAACAACATTGCTATTTTATACAGCCTGAAGTAGTGACTTGAACTACCTTGTATAAAGGGAAGTGAAGCATATCATCAGTGTTGTTCTGATGCTAATTTACTATAAGAGAAAGCACTAAGAGACTATATGGAACTATATGGAACAGAGGGAACTACTAAGCCAGCTAATATGGAGATGCTGGCTTGCCTCAGAATTCACAATTTTTTTGTACTTTATAATCTATACTGCAAAGAGTATGGCTTACAACATAGTGAAAAATAAATTTAAGAAGCAAACTTTTGATGATGAAATTCTCTCTTTTTTAAAATAAAAACACATACGATACTCTGAATTAAAAAGGAATAATTTAATTATTTTTCTGCAAAGACACAGGAGTTTAGAAAGTCATTATAGATTAATAAATTAAAAAAAAATACAGATTAGATAACCCTTATTTTAGCTCTGCTGAAAACTTCTAGGGAATTTAGCAAGCGTTGAACAGAGAAGTGAGGCTTTGCTTGTTTTAGTTAAAAAATAACATCTGCCTTGCCTTTCTAGCAACAGGATCTGTTCACATAACCATTGGAGCCAATTTAAGAAAAAGGCAGTCTCTCACTCATTGCTGTTTAAATCAATTTATAGATGCTATTGTCATGGGAACTAATCAATATACACATATTCTTAAAATTGGCAGCAGTGGCAAGCATCCAAGAACATATTTCAAATATGACTGTCAAGGATACACCTGTGTTATTTTGAGTATTTTATATATAAATACAGTAAAATAATTCGCATCCATAAAAGACTGAAAATTATGCGTATGCTTTATAGCTATTTGGGGAAATATTGACTGAAGATCTTCAATGAGTTATGTGCTGTTTAACAATGGACTCTTTTTAGAATGCAAAAGGTCTGTTGTACAAGTCCATAAATAGAACAGGTGCCTACCATTTGGAATAAAGGACGAGATGGCAGCCCCACAATGCTGAATAAAGTTATTGTAGGGGACTGATGCTGGCTGGATGCCAGGCACCCACCAAAGCCATTCTATCATTCCTCTCCCAGCTGGGCAGGAGAGAGAAAATGTAACAAAGGATTCACAAGTTGAGATAAGGACAGGGAGAGATCACTCACCAGATACTGTCACAGGCAAAACAAGCTAGAATTAGAGCTATTAAATGAATTTATTACTAACAAAATCAGAGCAGGATAATGAGAAGGAAAATAAGATCTTACAACATCTTCCCCCTGCCCCTCCCCTCTTCTCAAGCTCTGCCTTGTCCCTCAGAGGTACAGTGAGGTAGGGAATGGTCAGTTCATCACACATTATTTCTCCTGCTGCCCAGTTAGAGGAACTGCTCCCCTGCTGCACCATGGGGTCCCTCCCATGGGAGACAATTCTCCAGGGACTTCTCCAACGTTAGTCCATCTCACGAGCAACAGCTCCCTGTGAACTGCTGTGATGTGAGTCCATCCCATGGGCAACAGCACCCCTCAAACATCAGTCACTTCCACAGGGAGCAGTCCTTGGAGTCTTTGGAGTTGCCAAGCACTGGCTCTGCCAGACATGGAGGAGGCTTCTGACAGCTTCTCACAAAAGCAACCCCTGCTACAAATCTCAGCCATGTGAACCCAAGTGCTTAACAGCAGTAGTATTCACAAAAACAAAAACCAGAAGACAAACCTTCTGAAGAGATTCACTAAGTTATTCCATAGTTAAAAGGATCTCAAAGGATTCACAAAAGATATACTCTCTGGAGTTTACTTTGCATTTCTCTTTTGCTGATTCCTGATGCTTCTCTTCTGAAGTTGTGACATTCAATAATGCTGTAAAGTTGGGGTAAAAAAACTGCCAAATTTTCTTCATTTAATTTAATCTTTTATTTCTCTAGCAATGCTGCTAGGATTTTTAAACTATGCTCTGGAATTTAAGCATCCATTTCCTCCTCTATACCATATTTTATGTTTTTATGGACAGGGAATCCAGTGTTTTGTCCCATTATTTTTTCTGCCTGTTTATCAAAGGCCTCTTTTTTCACACTGATCATCTATCTTGATTACTAACCTAATACTGTAATCCATCAAGTTTTTACCTTCGTCTGCATATTCTCAAAGTGCTTTTCAGCAGACAGTTAAGCAATGACAAAACTGGATTCCTGTGTTTAGAGAAGCTTTAATAATAATAATAACAAGAAGAAGAAGAATTTTAGAGGTAATGCAATTTTACCACCTGCTCATGCTCATCTGAGAAAGCAATTTTTGGAAATTTAAAGAAATTTAAATAGAATAGAAAGAAGGGGTTTTTTTCCAAATTTAACTTACTTGGATGTGTCAGAGATAAAATCACTACCAGCAAAAGTTAACCGGTAAGCTATTGTCCATTCCACTTAATTTACACACTCAGCTAAAACATCGATAGCAGACTTCTTCAGGTTAGACATCAGACACACAAAGTTAATTTTGTAGGAAGTACCCAAATATCAGCTGCAGGGGAAGCAAAATAACTTTACATATATATTTAAATGTCAAGTATGTTGATCAGACTAACTGGCAATTTTCAATCTTTATTTTTGATCTATACAATAGGAATTCCTCTTAAATTAACAGGAAGAAAGAGACAGGAGGTGAAGAAGCCTGGATGCTGGTAGGAAATGAAGGGGGTAACAGCAAAGAGTGATTTAATGTCTACTAATCTGATATACCCCTAGAAGGAAAAACTCAACCTAAAGTAGCCTAACATCAGGATGAATTAAATTAGAATAGTCTGAAATACTTCACTGAGTTTAGAAGTGACTTGCTTTAATCAAGACTAATATATTGCTGATTAATTCCTTAATTGAAGAAGTTTTTGTAAGAGTAAGGCTATTAGTTCTGCATCTAGGAAGGCCAAGTTAGCTCTTCTGAATATTTGTATAGGAAGATAGTTTTTTCCTCCTCAGGTTCCCTCTGTGTAATATTTAAAAGTACCGTGCCCCATTACAAAATAAGATTCATTTCAGTAATATAATTTTTGTATGGATTCTAATAAATCATGGTTAATATTGACAGATTCAAAAGAGATTTACTATGTGTTTCAAAAAGCTCAAAAATTTATTCTTGGGTTTTAGGTGTAAATTTAAAGTATTTTGTGAGAATTTGAGCTCATGAAGAATCTAGAACTGACACTATTTCTTTTCTTTGAGTGTAAAGAAATAGTGTCAGCTTCTTTCTTTCAGTGTAAAGAAAGAACTGAACAGATCAAATTGTTGCTTGATGTCCAGGAAGCAGAATAATGGAAGAATTGTCTAAATGGCATTCCATAATGGCAATTCGAATGTAATGTTAAGAAGAAGAACAGAAATCTGTTATAGAAGTTATCAAGGCTAAAAAAGAAGTAAATGAGATAATATAAGAGATAAAAAGAGTAAGAGATGGTTTAATGTCGTTTCAAACAACTATGACACTCGCCTTCATTCATTACAAGGTGATTCACACTTTGCTCAGGAACCAAAAATTATTTTAATGTATAGTGACACCTAGCCTTGTCGTTACAAATGTTTAAGCACCTTATTCTGAGGGTGCAGCCAATGAACATATAGGTATGTAGCTCGGTTCTTAATGTATCCCTAGCAATAGTTTGTAAAGTTGTAAAGAAAAAGAATTACACTTGAATAGTTCCTGGTCAGCAGTGTGCTAAAACCCGGAAAATCTGAGTAAGGAGACCTGCTGCCATCCCTGGCACATCGCTGAGCAGGGGTGGTAACTTTTCAGGTGAGCTCTTGGGAGATAGTGGCCATGTGACCAGTTAGGCGTGGCAGGTGGGAATGGGAGACACAGAGGCAGATGACCTGGAAATATTCCTGGTAGACGATCTAAGTTATTGCCATGTCACTTTTCTGTTTTGCTTTCATAGTCATACCTATTGTCTTGCTGGTCATGGTTACCTTATGTAAACTTTGCACTAGAGTCTAAATATTATTTTCCTGTAAGTGATTATTTGAAAATAGCTGCTCAAATTATCTTCTCTCTGGTATTTCCTGACAGAAAGTGTGAACAGTTTAAAAAATATTTTCAAATTACTAATAAACACTGTCTTTATTGCTTATTTTAATTTCAGGTTGTTTGTTTATTCTACATCATTTCCCCTTGGCTTGTCTCACAAAATGTATGACAGCCAGAGAAATGCTGATCTGAAAACACACCAATGTGAAAAGTTAAAAATTTTTATTCCCAACAATCATTGATTCATTTTGGAAAATATTTGACAAGGGTTATGTTTTCAGATTTTGACTGCTTGAAGAAGCTTAACAGAGACACCAAGGGAAAAATCCAGAGATAAGCCAGAAATCAGTTTAGAAATGCTCCTAGAACTGTCTGTCCTGAGTACAGCTCTCCATCAGAACCTCCCAGGAACAAATGAACACTATGAATAAATTACTATAATGAGCAGGTAGAAATCTGTAGTGTTGGATGAGCTTCATTAATACTGAAAGTGTCTTTATTAGCCCAAGAGTGGATATAATGTCAAATTTAATGTCAAATGAGTGCTATTAGAGTCACAGTTTTTGTAGCACACTCAAGAATACTCATTGTCTTACAGTGTGTGCTGTAATATAGATGTTCTTTTCATATGGGTATTATTTGAACAGTGTCTGTTAAGCATAAAACTTAGATCACTAAGTTGTGATCTAAGCATGCACATTTTAAGAGATGGCTTACTGTACTGTAGGTCTTATTTTGATCATTTTTGGTTACTCTATTTAGCTGGGAGAAGTAATTATTCCTGATATTATCTACCTTTCTGGTAAAGAGACAAATATCCTTCAAACTTATATGTAAGACTTGAGAGGAATATGCTTTTTCACTGGTACTTGTCATGGTCCTGTGAGCACCACTAGTCCTGACTGTGCCTGTTCAGCCCCCGCAGGGGCTCCCTCCCTGGACCCTGGACAGCCCACAGGGGCCAGCTGCAGCCCAGCGTGGAGCCATCAGTCCCTGCCCCAGCCATTTGCCATGGATGTTGGTCTCCAGCCCTTTCTAAGGAATTGCTGTGTTTGTGGATCCAGCCCTGTCTGTAATTAGTGAGTGATATGCATTCAGTCTGGGACCTAGGGAGAGAGAATTTCAGCATCCTGGTTTGTATGGGACTGGAGGATGAGAGAACCCCTTGGCTTGAGCAATGAGCAACTCTGGCTCCAGGGGGCCTGGAAGGAGCAATCCCATGTCCCCAGAGACCATTGCATTCAGGTCTCTTTAACAGAGCTGATGTTTACCTTTATCCATGTCATGTTGCTGCTATCCTGACTTCACATGTGTGTTTTAATTTCAGATATTTCCTGTTGTTTACCTGTTGGTGCGAGCAGCTGGGAATTCAATGTTTGGTTGAAAAAAGTGCTCAGTGATAGTAGTGGGTGAGCTGCATGTCCTGATAGACGTGCCTGTTGCCCGTGTGCATCCTGCTGAATTTTCTTGCAGCCATTTGCAGAATTTCCTGCACACTCCTCCAGGACATCATGACACCTTTTAATGTTGAAATTTACCTCCTGCAGCATCTTCCTGTAAAAGGTAATATTTGGGAAAAGAAGAAAAATATCTTCATTTCAGGGAACTTATCTTCCAGCCTTTCAAAATGAAGATTTGTTTTGTATCTTCTGAGTTTTGCAAAATCTTGACCTGGCTTCACATTTCTATTCATGAATTCATTGGTTTTTTTTTTTTTTTAGCAGTATGCAGCCATCAGACAGGAGATATTCTGTCTTCAGCTTCACTGGGGTCACTTGAATTTTAAAAAGCTGCATGTAGTTTTTTTTTACCTACTGCATCAAGTGCATAAAAGACATTTTAAAATCTTTTTTTATTACAAAAGATTAAATGGGATCTTTGTAGAAAACCACCACTGTCTGTGGTTGTTAGCAGCCTTAAAATATCTCCTGCCAGAGCCCAAACGCTGACAGATCCTCATTGACAAATCCAGGTTTAGGCTCAGTCATCCCCAAGGTCAGGGCAGTAAAAGGAGGGCTGACAGTGGCAGGAAGGGCATTCCAAACTCTCATCCAAATGAGCCAGTTTTTCTAACTCTTATTGATGTTTTTAATGCAATATGTGCCAAATATAGGCTAACACAGAGAGGAACAAGTTTTTCACCCAACAGAATTTTACTTAGTTGTCCAAATACATATCTGGAAACTTGGGCCTCAATTGCGAATTATCTCAGTAGGATCCGACTCGCTTCCCTGTACTCCACACACACAGCATTACTTCTTCCTGATAGCCTTCCAGTTGCTTGTCTTTCTGCTCAAACTTATCTGAGAGTAAATAAAGACATTCCTTGTGTCAAATATTCTGTATTTAGCTTTATTTTATTGTAGAAAATGTAGATGGTCCTGAAATATGCCTCTTCCTGATAAGTTTTTGCAAATGTGTCTACGGATGTCAGTATAGCAGTGACATGGCCACTACCAATTGTCTGCTGGATGCGTGTAGAGGCAAGTAGAAGTATTTTTCTGGAAAGCACTAGCAAGCATGAGGTAGCTGGAGCACACTGTCAGCACAGCTGTCTGACTCCAGACAGACACTGAAGTCTCCAAAGGGTGAAAATGTGGTTGGGTCAACCTCAGCAGGCACTTGTGCCTTGCTATGGCAAGCAGTACAGGCACTAGCAAGCATGGCCATGCTCACATCAGGCATCGAATAAAGTGATTTTCAGCATGAGCAGCAACTGGCAGGAGTTGTAACTCACATCTGCTCCTTTGAAATTAATTGTTGCTAAACTTCTGTGTAAAAAACACAAATCTTGCAAAGCACAAATCACTCAGAAATAAAAGACTTTTCACTAGTTTTCTGATAACTCCTCACTTTATTCTGTTTGAAAGGAAATTGGCGTTCAGGAATACTTTGTTGTCAAATGTGCTGTTACTAAAAGAGCTTTTGTGAGATGCCTTTCCTTTGAAAGGCAGGTAGAGAATCTTCTAAATTAAGTTATCAGCTCCCCATTTTGTTTTTCTTTTAAAGTTTTTCATTCAAGCCTAAATTTTGTGATATTCTGGTTTAGACTTTTCCTGGTTTTGGAGATGTTATAAATCATAAAAGTTAAGTTACAGTGAAAAATGTAGTTCAAGAGTTTATGCAATGTAGTTATGATATTATACTATTTTACCTTTTCCTTTTTTCTTTATTTCAATGCTGATGATAACTTTGCACATCTGGTGTGGTTCATTTGCAGCTAGATGAGGCACTGTCAAATGATCCTGCTGCATTCACACAAAACTTACACAATAAGCATCTGACCATCTTTATCCTATTTTTTTCACATTGGCCTATTGCTCAGCTTTTCAAATACCCAGAAATGCTTTTATCTGATTGTTGTGGTGTAAATTTGTTCAGCTCCTGGTTGGATGGTTTGTCCCTGTTCACCCCTATGTTCTGTTTCTAGATTGGGCCCTGTGGCCTTCCCTCCCCTCCCTTTCCCCACTGGAAGTTGTGTATTGTGACCCTTCCCCTGTCTCCTCCCCAAGACCCCCATGACTGGTTGTTGTATTTCCCCTCCCCTTGTTCCCACACTCCTTTGTAAACTGTTGTAATCTGTTACTCGATGCCATTCTGGGGACCCCTATCCTGGAATAAACATCTTCCTGAGGATTCACCCCAGAGTGGACCTTCCCTTTCTTCTCCCTTCGCCTCATCACTCCTTGGCGTTCAAGTGCTGTGCTGTCACCCTCCGAGGGACCATAGCTAGCCGGTGGACTTTGGGAAACTGAGGCAGCGCGTCATCTGATGATATTACACAGTGAGTGTCACAAAAGAAAATAAAGAAATACAGTAGAACCTATGACTGCAAAGGTTATGTTAAGAATATGCTAGAACGAGTCAACAGCTATAATGGGAAAAAAACAACACATCAGTGTTCTTTTTTATATTTTAAATTTCCTTTGATTCCATGAATTTCACTCTTTCATAACTTCTATTAAAAATGCATAAACTTTTTGATTAGTTTGTCACAATGTGGAACCAAACAACTGGGTATGATAGAATTTAATTTTTCTTCAGAAGAGCCATTCTCTTGACACAGTAGTTGGGATCACCCAGTCAAAGCCAGAGTAAAGGTTAGGAAATACATCACAGTCAGTAGTATGGCAGGAGGCATTTGATAACACCACAAATAACCTTATCCTTGCAATGACTTAAAAACAGGAGGAAGGGAAGGAAAAAAAATTAAACAGGAAGCTTTTTCAGAGCATGAGAACTCCTTTCAAGAAAGTCTTTTTTTCACTTTTCTGCACCAACAGCTTTCAGTTACTAACTTTTTTCCCTGCTTAATGAATGCAGACTTTCTGGAGGAAAAGACAAACAAATAATAAGACTTTTCAATATGAAACCTCCTTGATGCTTTGAGTTAAAAATAATTAGATTCTAAAACACAGCCTTCTTAGGCATATACAGAGAGTGATATGTATAAATTGATTTTGATGGCTCTAACAGTGAGGTAAAAAAACCCATAATGATAAAAAATGCTTTCCTTAAAAATGTTACTAATAGTAACAATACAGGTCTTAAATACTACATTAGCAGTCCCACTGAGAAAGCTAATGATTTTTCCCACTTATGTTTTAGAAATATGGTCTTTTCTGAAGACAAAATTCAAGTTATGGGACATAGCAACAGACACAGCGTGGTTCTGCTGGCCAGGGGAGTATAAAAAATTTAGGTAGAATTAGATATTTTTAGGTACAAATCACTGTGTTACAGGATCATTTAGACTGAAGAGTCAAAGATTAGATTTCATGCCAGCCCTGTTGCTCCCTTCTTTGTTGTCAGCCGCAGATTTTTAATCACACTACCCAAGCGACAACCACTGAGTCAGAAGACATTTTAATTGCTTAAAATCTGCCATTTTAAAAACATATTCTTTGAAATATGTTTGTTTCATGGCATAGATTTGTTAACCTTGCTTTAAGGATCAGAAACCTTAAGGGAAGATCTTTAATAAAAGGCTTTTGCATATATTTTTGACCATTTTAATTGATTTCTTGACATGAAATTTAGCCTCAACATTGCAGTAACATAGATATGTGCCTTTAACTAAATCAAAGCTTTCAAATTCTTCAATGGCCATGAAAGACAAATACAGTTTCATGTGACTTATTTCCCAAAGTAGCAATACTGCTTGTTTCTCTCTGAGTGGCAAAAATAATATTACAGAGAACATCATGAATAATGCAAGAAGTCTGATTTAACACCAGGATTATTTCTGGCATTCAGTATCTGTGAATAGCATATTAATAGCATATATCAGTTTTTATGATTGAATGATAGAAATAACGAACTGGCACTGAGCCTTTGTGATTACTCGCCAAAAATGGGATTTGTTCACTAGATCTAATAAATTCTATGTCTAAGTTTAAGCAATTCAGTGAGTTGGACTGAAGGCTAGAACATTGGCTTTTGCTTTATTTTCAACTGTTATGTGAATTTACATGAGACTGGTGTTTGTGATGGTCATGAGGAAATAAAATGTTGCTAATTTAACAACTATACACCATGTAAATGTAAAATAAATGTATGTCATAAAAATGACCTGTGACATTCAGAAGAATGTGAGGAATCCTGCAGCAGAAATAAAGCAACATTCTGTCTTTACTGTCCTCACAACACCATTTTCAGGTTCTGGTTTAGCAGGGAGAACTCAAGACTTGTAGAACTGTTTCAGGTTTCTCAGCAGTATAAATAACAAAAGAGATTACCAGAAGAAAAGCCCTGGAAAACAAAATTTGCTGTTGCTGTTTTTCCTTCAGTCCACACACATAAATGTCTTTCCTTGGCAGCAGCCAGCCTGGCTTTTCCTTCTGTACAGCAAGAGGACAAACCATCTCTGTTCTGCTGATCCCTGCAGCCTGGTGCCCAGACTACCAGAATAACTCTATAATTTATCCAGACTGAAAGTAGTTTGAGGATAAAGCAAATATTCCTGAAATCCATGAACCCCACCCCTTTTTAAAATCCTCTCTCAGCCATTTGCATCCAGCAAAGCTGAAATATGAGCCTTATTTGTAAAGACAGAAGGATATGGAAATGAAAACCTATTAGATCAAGGTGTTTTACAGCACTGCAGTATTTTTCTCATAGAAAACAGGTGAATTACCAGTGAATTTTTGGAACTAAAGTTGAAAGTGTAGTAGAGGCAGTTACCACAAATGTCAATTAGTCTGATACAACCTCTGCTTTGAATACTCTTCAAGCACTCTTCAGTCCTGAAATAGGGTCATAAATGCAGCGATAAATCTCTTTAAAATGTAAAAGTTCCTACTAAACTCTGCAGCAAATACAAACATGAACACTGCAGTACAGATCAGTAGATGCAAATAGCTAGTTTTAATTAGTAAGCTGTTGTGGCATTTGAATTTGTATACAAGAAAAGAGCAAAAATCTCAACAGGAATTCATATTTAGGACCCCTGCTATTATTGCAGCTTTTAATGTCAGAGATTTTATCTGAATCTGTATTAGGGTAACTTTTTTTTCCTGCAATGATTTTTGCCAGTTAAAGAAAGAAACAAAGACATAGTACTGCCTACTCTTCTACCTTTACTCACAAAATATTTAAATGGTGGGAATAATGAAACACACTGGAGAAACCTAGTCTGAAGAGCTTAGCACTTTTTCCCATCCCTTTGAAATATTTTGCTAGGCCATTTCTCTCTAAACCTGATTCCTGTTCCATTAGGCATAGATAAATAAATGCTTTCAGCCACAAGATGCTAAGCTAAGCTAAGCTAAGCACAACTACAGATTAAAATACTCCATGTGTTCTCCCAGCTATGCAAGGAAATCATGATTCTAAACAGGAAATGCCCCTGCTTTGTTTATTTGGTGCTTTTATTTTGAATTTTGCATTTATGATGATGTATCACAGTTACTGTAAACATTAGAACTTTTCCTTCTAAAAGGTGTTAGAAAATCAGAAGACATTGTGATTTAGTGCATTTTTACTTATGGGGAAAAGCCAACAAAGAACAACAGAATAAAACCTCCAGTGTAAATGAACTTGAAGAATATAATGTTGTGGGCAGCTTCTTATGACTGAAAGCACAAGGTAGTAGAAACCTTTGTTCTTTGATTTGCAGCTGAAATACTTTTACCTGTCTGGTTTTTTTTGATAAATAGGATGGAAATTGTAATTCTTCCCTGGCTAGTCCAGTTCCCAGTGGCCATTTTATTGCAAGCTATGTTTAATTTGTCTATGAGAGATTACATTTTTCAAAATGTGAATAGGAATCTTATACACAGTGAAAAGCTGTAAGTGCAATACCTTAAAACTTACACCTGTAAAGCCCAGTAGAAAGGTCACTGTGTTGCCAGCACATACACATTTAAAATCTATAGAACTCAGCTTTTAGTTTCTTTTTTTTTCAAAGATTGCAAAGGCCACTTCACCGAGATCCTTTTCTTCTTATAAGTCAGAGCTCTGTTCACTTTCTTCAATTGTTAATTGATTCTGACATTTCCTTTTGAGTTGTAATTGCTTTTTGTAGCTTTACACAGGTCTATCTTGCTTTTTATTCAGGGGGTTATTGTGGTTTAACCCCAACCAGAAACTAAATACCACACAGCTTCTTGTTCACTTTCCACCCTGCCACAGGATTGGGAGGGGAATCAAAAAAGGATAAAACCCATGGGTTGAAATAAAAACAGTTTAATAACTGAAATAAAGTAAAACTATAAAATAATAATAACTATAGCTTTAAAAATGATAACCATAGAAATACCAGTACAAATAATAAACATTACTTACAGTATAATAATAATAATGAAATGGGAGACAAGAAGAAGGGAGAGGAATAAAAGCCAAGACAGACAAGTTATGCCCAAATCAGTTACTCACCACCCTCTGACTGATGGCCAGCCTGTCTCTGAGCAGAAATCAGCCCCTTCCAAACACTCCCCTCAGTTAATATACTGATCATGGCATTCTATAATATGGAATATCCTTTTGGCCAGTCAGGCCAGCTGTCCTGGCCTGGACCCTTCCTGGCTTCTTGTTCAGCTCTGCACTAGCACAACATGAGACATTTAAAAGTCCTTCACTTAAGGTAAGCATCACTCACTCAGCAACAGCTCTAACAGCAGTGTGTTATCAACATTATTCTCGTCCTTAATCCAGCATTGCACCAGCTACTAGAAAGAAAATTAACTCTGTCCCAAATGAAACCAGGACAGGAAAAACAAAGAGATAAGTCCATCCAATCTGTCCTCCCAGTTGAAAGTAAGAATCCAAAAGTGATGAGAGTAGCAAGCCATTGCTACAAGATATATTCAGCTTCCAATGAAAATATTTAATAAAAGGAGACATAGGCATCAGAGTGCTATTTGCTCTATCATAGATTCCCATTTTAAACTTTGTACATTTCTGCACAGTCAAAAATCTGAACACACCTTCAACACTTAGTAGAGATCTGCAACAACTGCAGGAGCACAACTACGTGTTATACAAGTAAAACATGAGTCAATAGACTTAATTTTTATTATTATTATTTTAATTCTATAAGAAGAAAAAAACCGATAGCTGTTTATAAACATTCTATGTCCCTATATAACTACTGAGAATATTTAGGATCCTCTCAGGTAAAATGTAAAGTGTCAGTTTTCACAACATGTTCATCTCAGTATGTTAGCAAGTATGTTTTAAGCTTGTGATGCTATTTCTCAAACCATCAAAAAAAAAAAGTAAAATACTGTGGTACGTTTGGTTTTTGCCAGCAGCTGCTCTGTGTGGGAAACGTAGAATTTTATTTAATACCTCCTCAGAGATAGCAAACAGATGGTTTAATGCACACTTGAAATATTTGTGCTTGAGAGTCAATTATTTTTGTTCAGTTAACAGCCTATTAATGCTTTCAGGATAAACTTATGTAGCACTCCTGATCTTAAGGCCATTTAAACATTACTATACAGTTTGATTCAGGTTGCACTTTTGTTTAAGATTTCCAGATCTCCGAGATCACGAAGTCCAACCTTTGAACCCCATCATGTCAACAGGACCACAGCACTAAGTGCCAGAACCAGCCTTCATAAACACCTTCAGAGACGGTGACCCCACCACCTCCTCGAGCAGCTCATTCCAACTTTTAACCACCCTTTCTGTGAATAATTTCTTCCTAACATCTAACCTGAACCTTCCCTTGCACAACTTGAGACTATGTCCTCTTGTCCAGTTGCTGGTTGCCTGGGACAAGAGGCCAAGCCCCACCTGGCTACAATTGCCTTTCAGGTAGTTGTAGAGTAAGAAGGTCATCCCTGAGCCTCCTTTTCTCCAGGCTGAACAACCCCAACTCCCTCAGCTGCTCTTCAAAGGATTTTTTCTTCTTCTTTCCTTTTCCTCCCCCTGAGTGACCTGTCTAGTAAGGAGCAGTGTCTGATAAATAGTAGCCAGGGCCCAGCACATTGTTCAACTTCATAGCTCTCTGGAACTGCCACAGCATTTTTTCTTCACATATTTTATCACTTTAACAGGGTCCTGCAGTTGTTCAGGGGTCAACTTCCAAACCATTGTGGGAAAGAAGTCTGCCAAAAATTGGCCCATATTCTCACATTCCATGCCACTCATGACTATTCATTCTTCGAGGACATCTCTGAATAGTCTCCCTAGAAATCTTTCTTGATTCTAAGCATGATGTAGACTGCACCGAGGAGACCTGGCAGACTTAGAGATACTAACATGCTTTCCTTAACAACCAAAGGGAATTCAAAAGTCTCAAATGCTGTTGTAACAGGCCTGAAGGAGGAAAAGGAGGTGGAAGGTTGAGGAAAATCATCCTCCCCTCTTTCCTACACAAGCTGGGTACAATTATTACTGAATTCCCAAAGGTAGCACTCAAGGCCAGGAGGGGAGAGCAACACTGAACACACATTTCAGATGACCCTAATTGCCCTTCATGTTATCATGCCATAAAATTATATCCCCCAGTACATCAACAAAGCAATCCTGATCCCTCTCCCTGAAAAGAGAGCCGTGAAAAAGAGCACATGAACGGCACATAGTGCACATACAGAAACATATAGGGGGTTAAACACCACACCCACATGAATAGACCAAGAAACATTGTAACTAGTGGCTCTTTATCTAATAACAAATGCTTAGATCAAATTTGTTTCAACCCGCTCTGGGCAGATCTGTTGTTATCTCAACCCTCGGTGCCACAATACAGTGCCAATTACAGCTGTCATGGTTTAGGAATGGTACTCCCCAATCCAGTGCCCTCACTGACACTCTCCCAAACCAGACACTGATCACATGTTCCCTCCCTCCTTCCATGTGTCTTCCTGCTCCAGGGATGGAGTTGAGAATTGGAGACACAAAAGGTGAAAATTACAGATTGAGACAAGATCAATTTACTGGAAACAGCAATGAGATAAGAAAATGGACAGCAAAAATATCAACAAGAGTGTACAAAGTGAGAGTGATTTTACATACAAAATGCTCACTGAGCCTGACACAATGGGGGGTGACCTCAGCCAGCAGCATCCCACTCCGCTGCTCCATCTGCCAGGCTTGCTCCACTGGAAAGTGACATCCTTCTTGGAAGCCAGAGAGAGTCCTTTTCCCCCCACCCCAGCAAAGACAAAACATGATTTCAAATAACCTCTTAGACATGCCCCCAGCCACACTGCATCTTCTTCATCTACTGTAAAAAAATTTACTTTGTCCTGGCTGAAACCAGGACAAACATCTTATCTAAACCTTCTTCCTTTCATTATAAAGCCTTTAATGCTTGTCCTACCACTACATGCTCTTATAAAAAGTCCCTTTCCAACTTTCTTTTCACTCTTCCTCAGGTACTAGGCTGCTATAAAGCCTCCCTGGAGCCTTCTCTTCTCCAGGCTGAACAAAAGCCACTCTGCCTGTCTGCAGAAGAAAGGTGTTCCTTTGATCACCGTGGCCCTTCTCTGGACTCACTCATGTCCTTCTGATGTGGGGGCCTCCAAAGCTGAGTGCAGCACTCCAGGTGGGTCGAACGGAGGGGCAGAATTAACTCCCTCACCCTGCTGGTCATGCTCCTTTTTATGCAGCTTAGGATATGGTTGGCTTTTTGGGCTGCAAGTGTGCGTTGCAGGCTCACCTTAAGCCTCTCATCTGCCAAACAGCATGTTGCTTACACTCTGTTTGTTTCAATTTACTTGGGGAGGGAGGGTAAAATAATCTGATTGCTCCAAAACAATGATAAACCTGACAATATTTTACATAAGTCCTTAACGCTCAGAAAAAAAAAATTCCTACCAAAACATGAATTAAAATAAAGCATGAAATTTCAGATTTCTTTGGAGGGAACACATGGCACCCAACCTTCTTTAAGCTACTTATTATAAATAATTTAATAGAAGTCATATATATCTGTACATGAATTGTGTGTATAACTAGCTCAGTGTGAGTATTTTCAGATTTCAGAAATAGCTAGAAAACACAGGACATATTCAAAGGTCAATAAAACAATGTAAATATAAATTTTCTTTACTAATTTTTTCACTCAGTGGTATACTTCTTCTTTAGAGACATTGTCATTTGCCTCAATGATGGAAGCAGGGAGCATTGCTTTCTCCCAAGTTAGACACAAAACATGTCCTTTTTCAATCCATGCTCAGAATGTCAGCACTGGCTCAAAAAATCCTGTACCCAGTGCTTTGTTGGGTTATGACTTGAATAGCTAAAGTCAATACAGTTGACTTGTAATTGTCAGTTTTCTAGAAAAATTGTCAGTTTTCTAGAAAAAAATTAAGAAAACAAAATCACTTACAGTAATAGAACTACATTTTCACTGAAAATCTGAAGACAGGGAAGATTTTTTAAGAATACAGAAAGTTAAACATTGCACAAAATTTTTCTGTTCCTTTATTATCAAATAAGAGAGCTAGGGAGATTGCAAAGGCATTTGGTTTGGTATGAAATGAAAGATTTAATGGAAATTTTTATATCTTTAACTCCAATATAAAACACTTTTCCTCTTTCTGCAGTCTCTTTTTTGCAGGCTTAAATGAAAATAAATTCAAATAAATAAAATTGAGGGAAGAAAAAAGAAGAAAATCTCCCCACACATTCTTTTTCACAGGAAACAGTGAAATTCCATCAATTGGATCTGACACTGGTTCATTGATTCATCTCTGTGTGGGTGGTTTTGGTTATTTTTTTTTTCTCAAATGAATTTAGCTTTGCTATGGGTGATATGAAATTTTTTATGGGGAGTACCTAGAAGAAATGATAGTAAGACTCAAAATAAGAACAAGAATTGAATGAATGAAAGGAGAGAAGAAACAAAAATCTTATTTGCTACTGGAAACTTTTAGCTATAGTCTATTGGAACAGTATAGTTATTAACAAGAATTATTCTCCATGTGAGTAAACAAAGAAGAGTATTTGTTATTGTTTACAATAGCATGTTCATTAGCTTACATAAACTAGAGACTTTATAAGCCTCTTCAAATCAAATATTTTTTACCAGGTATTTTAATTGCTGATGCCTAGGCAACCATGAAATAAATTACAAGTTGCCCTTGCATGATTTAAACCTGGTATGAGATTTGCCACAAACAAAAGAAATATTTCTCTGCTGGATTTCTTTCTGCATCATTTACTCCCTGCAGTTTAGAGCAGATTAATGTGTTCAGAGACTGATTGCCGTAATTACTCTGCCCTGCTGCTCTTCTATATTATGCAAACAAATGCACATGATGAAAGAGAGAAAATGGACAAGAATAGAGAGTCTTAGGCTCTCCTGATATACAACTTAAAACAATAGGTTGTGAATAAAAGCTAAAACTTTGAGCTAAACTTGAGTGCAGTTCACAAAAACAATGATGCATATCATTAGTTCTTTTTTCATGTTTGTTTCAATGACATTTTGTGTAATAATTTTCCATTAAAATTGTTTTTTAATTCATTCTCTTAATTTAGGAACTTTGGAACACTGACAGGTTTTCAGTGTCGGTAAATGTCAAAGTTCTTTTGAAAAACTGCTTCCAAATACTTGTTTGCCAGTATCAATCATCAGTGGAAATATTTCACTTATATTTCAGCTACAGGAGATGACCACCATAAATAGTTTAGTTTTGCTTTTTTTTAAAAAAAAGGAGTAAAATAAAAAAAATTTAAAAATATGAAAGAAGACTGTAAAACAATACAGGAAGTTTTGGATGGTAAACCCATAATCCTTACCAGTAATATGCTGACAATTTGTATACACTATATGTGTCTAAAATTTACACATTCCTACACACTAATGGAATCACTCATACCTTTTTCTGGCTGCACTTTACCTCTCTAGCACACTGCAAGATATCTGGTCAAACTGTCCCATTGCAGGAAGAAGGCTCAATCTGGTGACCTTCAGGGGTCCCTTTCTGCCAGTCTTTTTGTGGCCGTAAGAACCCAGCTGTCCTGGAAATAGACTGAAACTCCCATTGTCTTCTGTAAACCTACAATTCAAAAATGTCACGTAAGTGTTCCTGCATTGGCCAAATGGGTTAAAAACCTGGCTGTGGTTTACATAAATGTGATAGTTATGGCAAAGAAGTTGACAAGATGTGTTCTTAGTACTGTGTTGTTTTTTTTCTCCTCCCCCTTTTTAAATTTTTTTAAACTTTTATGAATAATAATTAAGATATGCCTAGAATGGGGATAGTTGTACCTCCTTCCCTGGATAATTATCAAGAAGTGAGGTATAGTGATTTTTTGTAATTGATATTAAGTAGCCTGCATTTGTAAATTGTTCTGTTTCCATGCTAGAGGATACCTCCTTTTTAGAAGGACCTGAAAAGGTCTCATAGCATTGGCACTATATTAAGGATTAATTCCGAAATGACAATTGGTAGAAAAATCTCTTTTCATTTCCTTTGCAAATACTTTTCACTATTTTTGTGCTCTATCACTGAAATATCTATTAAATGCTCTTTTGTATTAAGATTTTAATTTTTTGTTCCCATTATAGTAATAATCTTTTTAAAAATCAATACACATATTATATATTTACATTTATAGTATATATTATGTATACAATAATACATAGAATATTTTATAGCTATGTAAATATATATATCAACATGTAGATGTAGATATAGATATAAATACAGAGCAAATGAAAAGATTAAATATCATTAATTCATTCAAGAAAGGGGGAGAAAAAATTATCCTTGAAGCAGGATACTGAGAAATGGCAAACTTGTTTTCTGCCGCAAGGAGTTCTGTGCTAAAGTCATTGGCAGCCAGCAGGACCTCAGATAAGAATGCCTATTGTCCCTTGTAGGATTAGAAGAACACCATGTCTACTTATCTAGTTTCTTCCTTTGAGACGTGTATCTTACATTTGTCTCGTCTGTCTCACGCTTTGAACTCCAAAATCAGATTACCTTCTCATGTGTCTAAGTATGTTTATGGAAAATGTTGCAAATTCAGCGAGAGATTTCTTCTTTATTTTTTAAATTATCCAATGATGTTTGTTTCATCATTGTACTAAGAAATTAATAATAAATTTAAAAATGGATAGAAACACTAAAAAGAAAACAAAACAAAAAATCCCCAGCAACCAAAAAAAACCACCCAGCAACACTCAAAACTAAGAACCAAACACAAAAACAAACCCCAAACCCAGAAACCAGACATAAACAAATAAACAAAATAAAAAAATCTAACCAAAGGCAAGGAGAGAGTTTCTATGAGGCTGTCAGGCTGATTAATGTGGTTCACTCTGTAAATGCAAAATGAATATTTGGGGCACGGGTCTCAGGAAAACCATCTGTTGTCAGAAATCCATAACTATTGCAGGGCTAGAATGATTCTAGAAGGTATTTTTAAAGGTGAAAGCCATATAATCCAGTGGCTAATAAAGGCATTGAATAAATGAACTGGACTTACGTTGCCTTTTTCTCTGCTTCATAGCCCAAAGTCTATCTGCACATAAAAATAATCCTTTTTATCTTTTTCAGTATCTCCCACTAGGAAGCTTTCTATTCAAAGTTCACCTATCATGAAACTTGCATCTCAGCCAGAATACTATTATGTTTAATCAGACTGCTAACAGGTTAATGTGAATTCAGTCAATTTGCAAACAAATGCTAGAATTAAATTTTTCAGGTTTTATGTGCCTTTGGATATTGTTACTATGGTTACTAAAACCATGGCATGGTCTTTACGGTCTTGAAAATCCAAATTTTGTTGCGCTAAGCTTCCACTGAAGGCCAGCTCTTTGCAGAGAGTCAGGCTGGAGGAGCACATTGTTTATACCACTGAGGTCTTCCCCCCTTTCCTTGCCCTCTGTCACAGCCTATCCTGCCATCCTTGCAGTCATACCTGTGACTCATCTACATTAATCATTTGTTTCTCATGGCTTGGGAAACATTTATGTGTGTTCTGTCTTGTACCAGAACTTTTCATCCTTGATCATATTACCACTTAGTAAAGGTGAATCAGTTCAACAGGGAGACGTTCAGAAGTAATTTCTTCCTTGCCTTCATCTATTAATTACAGCCTGCCATCTCAGATTTCGTAAGAGACAGCATGAAAGATCCCAGTCTGTTCTAGTGCATCCTGAAATAAATTTTACTTAGCAGCAGTTGAAAAGCTCACATATGATGCTGGAGCATCAGGAAATAATTTCTCTTGAATTCTATTTATGAGGGCTTAAACCATTGCAGTTCAAATTCATACTCTAACAAATGTAGGCTGATATTCACATCCTCACTTATGACTTCTCAGAAGATGATTAACAAGGAAAATAGTCTCAAACTATCTTTCACATTTAACGAGCTAGATGTGCACACCTGCTCCATTACACTATAATAAAGCCCTATTCTTTGATGAAAACCAGAAACAAGGGAAATCTAGCTTATTTAAGTGAATGGTGAAAGCAGAATTTCAGAAACAGGCTTTCCTCTTTCACTTTAACAAGCTTATTTATGCTCATTACTGTGAAGCTTTATTTCCTTTGGTAAGTAAGGGATAAGATATTTTACAATTCGATGCCAAACTAGAATATTGATGGAAGGAATTGTAGACCTGAACATCGCAATGCCTACACTTCTTTCTTGGATACCTTCCTATCTCTTTTTTCTAAAGAAGATAGTAAGTACAATTATTGTTTGCCTTTTAGCAAAGTTGAATAAAACAGTCAAGTCCAGGTCCAAGAAGTCAGAGACTCAAATCACTGGATATTGATAATCACCTGTTGTGGTTTGACTGCCGTCAAAAACTAAGCCTCATAGAGCTGCTCACTCACCCTCCCCCACTGAGGCTGCAGAGAAAATCCGAAGGGTAAAAGTGAGAAAACTTGTGGGTTGAAATGAAAATCACGCATAACGGTGACTCTAGGAAGACAGACACCATCACTCCGAGTGTTGCCTCCTTCCTCCTTCTTCTCCCAGCTTTATGTGCTGACCATGAGGCCATATGGTGTGGGATATCCCTCTGAACAGCTGGGGCCAGCTGTCCCCCCCAGATTCCCTGTGCATCCCCAGCCTCTGCAGGTGGGCTGGGATAAGAAGCAGAAATGGCCTTGGCTCCGTGTAAACACTGATTACTATTAGCTAAAACATTTCTGTGTTATCAACACTGTTTCCCACAATATCCGAAATATAGATCCATAGAGCTACTTTGAGGAAAATTCATTTTATCCCAGCCAAAACCAGCTCACCACTACTTATCCTTGCAGATCTACCTTAGATTTATCACACCATGGCAGATCATATATTTGTATCTTAACCAGGAGAACCACTCTGCTGGTTTTTTCTACCACTGCTTTCTTGAGGACCCTTGAAAACTATGTGCAAGTATTGCATAAGAGAAAAAGACCCTACAATAAGTTAAAAAGTATACAGAACAGAAAATGATAGAAATAAGTCTGTAAATAAATCTGAAATAAACAAAAGAAAAATAAAGAAACAAAAAAATCCTTCAAGTGAAGCTAGTAACCAATGGCACACTTTTCAAAGGGAACATCTAGCTTTGTCTTTTTCTTTCTTTTTTTTTCTCCCAAGGCATGGGTGGACAATTCCTTATCAAAACAAATCTTCACCCTAAGTAACAGATATAATAGTGTGGCAAATTGGAAACTGCTCTACTGACAACTTTAATTTTCATTCACATGGTGTGCTAGGAGTCAATGACTGATTACTTTGTTAAGAATACATCAGTGTAATCAGGTAAAAATATTGAAAACCTGAAAAATAGAAAAAATATATTAGCCAGCTGCTGAGCTGCTATGTTTCCTAAATTATGAATCAAGTTCATCCAGAACTTAAATCTCATCAATATCACCTGATTTTCCATTACTTAAATAGCATAACATGAAATTTAGTGGTTTGATTTTCTTTTTGTGTAACTATAACACTCTTTTGAAATGTTTTAATTTTACATAGTCTCATTAAAAACAAGAAAAAGGCATTTTAAAGCTAACAATAATTTAATTCAATTTTGAGTTTGTTTTTCAATCCAAGAAGGACTGGATGAAGGACTCAACCTTGGATTTTACAGACAGCTCTTGTAGTTTTAATGAATTTAATATTTGTAATCTCCACTTACTTTTGTGCTTGCCTCTGATAGCAGGTATTTTCCCTGAGCTGATCATAAGATTTATCACCTTTAGTCACTATCCCTGTTAATATTTATATTTTATTATGTATGAAACAGAACAGCAAAATTTTGTCTAGTGGCATAATATTAAGTATTCAGTCAGGAATGATCCCAGGGCAGTTAAACAAAGCATTGTGAGAAATGATGAAGAAATAACAAAATATCAGCCATGGAGGGTTGAGAAGTCACAAGTAGTTGATTATTTCATCACCTTTTTTATCCCCTAACACCTGTACCCAGATCCAGCATGAATTCCTCCTGCATCTTGCTAGAAAAGGATGATATTGCATAGTCTTGTTTCTAATTTTCTGGATTTGGTCTTGGAAATATTTTGTTGCAACTCCCAGAGTCTACAAATGTTCCCTTGTGAGAGTCAAACTGGCTTTTTAATATGAAACTGGCTTTTTAGTGTGAACATATGCTGCTAATCTCAGACATGTCAGTGATGAGTGCCTGTCGACCTGGAAAACTGCAAAGAAACAGCAAGCACATTATCATGAGCACATCATCAAACTTTTCTCTCCTTGAAATGCCTTATATAGAATAATCAATATCTTGTTAAACAAATATCTTTTTCTCAATTTTTCTCTCTCATTTATGTGTATACACAGAGGATTAATTGACATAAACTCTGTCTGATGTAAATTATTTTGTCTGTTTACTATTCCTTGGTCTTTTACCCAAACTAAAATCAGATTCACAAACTGTGGAATAGAATGTAGCTTTGCTTAATGATACAATAACTAAGCTATATACTTTTTATTTAATTGTTTTCACAAATTTTTTTTAATCTTAGGCAGGTTAAAAGTAATGTGTTTTTAAAAGCATTCACTATTTAATTATAGCACTTTTTTTTTGTTAAATGTGTTTTCTTAAGATATTTTGATGTTATTTTGATTTCCCATTAAATGAGTTTCATTTATTCAGACAGTTTTACTTTCATTATAACAAATTTATGAATTAATAGTCATGACTCAACAGTGCTTCAGCATCCTGTCAATGTTAAAGAAGTTTAATATGTTCCTGACAGAGACACATCACCCTGAAGTAAATCAAACTTTATCAATTCACCTCTTTTACCTCATTGGCTTCTTAAAAAGGGAACAGACAAGGGGGAATTCTTTTCTATGACTTCTCAGTAAATTCCCTCTGGGCAATATAGGATAAAAATCAAAATGCTTAATTATAAAACTTCTAAAAAGAATGGGTTTTATTAATATATTCATTAACAGTCTTTGCAGGGGAGCAGGAGAAACACTCTGTTTTGTCTTATGATCATGTATGATTCTGGACATGTACTTCAAACTAATTAAAATTTGTAACTACCCAACACTTAGTAGAAACTCATTCAAATTTAAAACTTTAACTTCCTGGTGATGATTTCTGTGTTTATTCCCATATTAATCTACAATTATTTTGTTACTTTAATATTCCTTATTTGTTAGAAATATATTAATGTACCTTTTTCTTTTCATTTAAATACTTCTTTTTGTAGTGTCTTTTAGATGCTTAAATATTTGCTCAGGTATTTAGAATATTGAGTTTCCTTTGGTCTGATCTTACTCTACATGAAAGACTGTCTTTCTCCAACCTACATTCAGTTTTCTGTGACCTACCACTTGATTTTCTGTAACAGTGCTATGTGGAGATTATTCCGTTCACAAACAACGAAAGTACCTTTACATGAGATCATAATTATTCTAATTTTTAAAATTCTGTGAGCATCAAGCAGCTTAATACTATGAATGTTATTTACTCAGAGCCCAAATAGTCGTCTATTTTCATTTTCCTGTTTATAAATGCTGTATTCCTATTCCTTTATGAAATATTTGGGGTTTTATTTTTCTAATTGGTGACTTTTGCAGTATATCAAACACTAAAAAGGCCAACCCATAAGGAATTTTGAGATGCAAGAAAACGGGGTGATTTAATTTTTTTTTTCATCAAATGCCATAAAATATAGCTCTCCCAGTGTATAAGGAATGAAATCACTAATTTTTTTTTTTACTGTTGAAGAGGTGGCAATATAGCAAAAGATAACAACAGTGTTTCAGAAAAGCTATGAAACATTCTATAGCTGAAAATCACTGACTTGAATATTACCCAAACTTCACATGCTGCTTGCACAGTTTATATGCTGCTATTGTACTCTGCAATTGAGGACTTACAGGATTTTATACTAAATTTGATTTTTTTTAATCTACTTGCTTTTACCCAACTGCCAGAGCACCTGCTTTTTATATGCTCTGAATCTATATCTATCCAATAAAAGAACCTTTTATATATAAATCCTCCTTCAAATAGAAGAATTTTGTAACACTGCACTTTCCTGAGTACAAAATGATCCCTTTATGGGTTTAAAATCCATCAGAAGTCATAGCCTGTTTAGAACAAAGCCAGTGCTTGTGACAGCGAATACATGCAGACTGGGAAAAGAGGGACAGGATGTCCCACTATAGGTACTCCATGGAAATTGACAACTTGTAGTCTCTTCTCCCATAAAAGTTGAAGAATGACTGCTACAGGTTACCAATTTCACATCCTTTTCCTTCATAAATGACTAATGGTAACGTATTTAAGGCTTCTGAGAAAGAAACTCAGTACAAATTATAACCAGAAATTTCTGTATTCATGATTAAGGCAACATGCTTAGTCATTATTCTTTTCTTTCGCAAGAAAAACCTGCATTTTTCTCAGTAAATTTCATCCTTTAAAAAAAATAAAAATCTTCTAATAAGTGAAATTAGATTAACTTCAGAAAAATCTTTAACCCCCTTTCCAAAATATTTTTGTTTCATACAACCTTTTTGACAAAAAATAGTTGTGAAAGTAATACAAAAAGATTTCTTTTCTTTCCAAAATGTGATATAAAAAGGGTCTGCTGGAATGAAGATAGACATAAGTGTTCATAAAAAGAAAAGGATTAGGGATTTTTTTTTGTAAATAACGTTTTTTAAAGTCTTAGATTTTTCAGTTCTATTTGAGTAAATAGATTTTGTCCATCTTTAAACTATATGTGAAAATTCCCCTGACTTTTCTTCAGTTTAATAGTGTTTCTCTCATTAAAATTATTGTCTTAGGCTTTCACTCTGTATTCTCTACTCTTATTTTTAATCTTTTTCCTTTTTATTTATTCTTTCTATGTATGAGAGTCAGGTCATTAAAATGTTTAAATTATTTTTATCTGACATTCCAGTTAAGGAATTATCTCCAAGGTAAAATACAAATTTGATATTAATATGAACTTTTCTTGTTTATTTTTTACTGTGCTGCTTATTCCTTTTAAAAAATACTTATGTCTTTCTGACTACACATACTATATATGTAGTTGCATTATGTATCAGAATATCTGAGAGAGAAACATATAACTGGACTTTGTGTGCTTGCTTGCTACAGTTGGGTCAAGATCCTTATGAAATAACCAAAGATGGTTCAGCTGGAAAACTAGAAGGAGGTTCAGTATGGACGGAAATTATATCAAAAATCCAAGTATCACTTTACCAGATTTAAGGTGGTGAAACTAGCTTTGTAATATCTACCTCTAGCTTTAATATATATGGAGTTCATGTATTTATATTCTTTGATCTAACCTAGCAGCAATTTGTTAACCCTGATAAAACATTGCTTTTGAGAAAAACTTTCCAAAGACACAGGAAAAGTCAAAAGATGGTAATCACACACTTTGCAACCCATGTTCCCTCATTTTTATCTATGGTTAAGGACCATGATCATTGTTAAATCTCCATTAAAACAACTGAAAATTGCTGTAATTTTTTTTTTCCAGTCTAACACTGATAGGGAGCATATAGTGACTTAATTGCTCTGGAATTTCCATAGTCACTTTTCCAAAGAGTTAATGTCCTTGAGTGTACTTGAGTGTAAATAAAACTCTTCATAGCTGGTGATCTGTCCTAATGGTAGAAGTCGTGTAAATGAGATTAAGCCTGAATACAAGCCTCCATTGATGGCTGGAGGACAGCCCTAGGAGTGCATTAATGAACTTGTTTTCCTTTTGGGAAAAGGAGGGGAACCTCTTTGGTCATGACTGAAAATTATGCCTTATTCATGGTGCAGCTATACACTTAGCATAAGGTGATCTATAGGTACCCTCCTGGGCCTGATGTGGCATCATGAGAAGTCAGTAAAAGCAATTCCAGTGACTATGAATGACACTAGCCTGCAGATGTTACTTGGGAGTGAGTTTCCCATTTAGACAAGTATTCAAAGTATCTGTTTTTCCACCAGTTCTGATTCTCTCAAGAGATGAATGCACTTCATGCCTTTTCCAATGTTTCTGTCAGACTGTCAGATTACATTACCAAATGAAAAATTGACTCCTCTGGTGTAAAACCAGTAAGTGACAGCATAATTCCAGTTTTGTGCTGTAAGGTGAGAACTCGACAGAGCAGGTCAGAAACGTGATTACACAAAGAAATTCACTGAAGGGCTTTCAAATTAAGCTTTTCAAATGCCATAACCTGATGTAAATTTATAAGAACAGGTTTAATATAGATGAAAATATTTTTACATTTGCTTAGCTCTTTTAACTCAAGAACAGATGCTGTTGTATGGTTTGTTTTTTAACTTGGCATTGATCTGAAATTATAGATGTGCACTGTTGTGCTGAGTTGCACCAATAGCTGTGTTTATGCTCAGTGTCTTATTCACAGACACTCGAGAGCATTGCAGAAGATAGTTTCATATGTTTAACAATGACAAAATGTGTGTTTAGGCACATCAGGAACAGCAGAACTGGAAAGGGACAGCTTCCATCTCTGTGGTTCAGGTGAATATCTTCATTAGAGTTGGAAATGTTATAATGTCAGATACAAACATTCCTCTGAGAGGTTGTATGACTCCTGAGAATTCAACAGAGTGTGCTTAGCTATACAGCTGGCTCACATTTGAATTTGTGTCTTTCTCCTATGGAAATTTTTGATTCATTGCAGAGTGAATGCTCTGTGCTGGGGTTTGTTTCTCAATAACTTCTCTTTCCTGAGAAAAGAAGAAAGTATATTGGCAAGATGATTCCAGCTTAATATGTTCTCTCATTTAAGTTAAATGTTTGGTGTTCTGCCATTTCAGCCATCAATGTCCTCTGAGTGAGTTTGATTGTCCTTTCAGACAGATCTGGGTGTGTCAGGTGGCTTTTAATGATGGATAAAAATGTGTGAACTACTTTCTGCAATGGGGCAAGACAAATATAGCAACTTCTGACAAGCCATGACAATGTACAACACATCATCTGCTCCTTATGCTCAAGTAAAAATCTGCAGCCCTACAGAGAGGCAAGTTAGATACCTGGCAGTCGCTGCCTGTGTGCAAGACAGTTGGTAAATATTCTGTGATATAAAACACATTAGTGGGAGAAGAATGGGAGAAGAATGACCTATCATATATTTATTGTAGACTAGGATGTATAGGGACATAGCTGGTAGTTTGACAGCAAACAGCCAGGATAATTTGTGTTGTTATTACTAAAGCTTGTTTGCGTATCAATGAAGACTGTACTAACTCTTCCATAATAATTGCTTATGTATGAGCTTTGCTGGATGAATAGAAAGTGATCACCACATTAGGATTAAAATAAAAAAGGAAAAAAATTCTCACACTTTTGAATAGTGTATAAAAATTTTGAAAGCTAGATTGCATGTATGAATTCTACATGAATGGATTAATCCTAAAAGCCACAGTTAAGATTTATTTTATTTTTTCCAGTCCAGATTGACTAAAAAAATTTTTTTTTTTCATATTAGTTAGTATTTGTAAAGTAATGCTGCATGTGAATTTGCAAAACAGGTTGTCTCCTGTATAAAACCAGAAAATATATATAAGTAAAAAATCATTAGAATATTTTCAGAACTAAAAGATACGAAAAATTGTCATGAATATTGACCAATTTTTTTCTGCATTCATTGTGAAACTATACAGAAGAAAACTGAAAAACTTTGCATAAGACTATACTTTTGTGAAAACTACTTTTTAAATTACATCTGAACAGATATGCTATTAGATAGTCTTGATTTTGGGGGAAAAAAATTAATAATTGCCCCTCAAACTTTTCAGAACAGGCATTTCATACCTTTTTCCTATGATCTGGTTTATTAATCTGATTTATTTCATGCTGGTTAGCAAACTATGATCAGATTTTAATGTCTTTGACAGAGCTGACTAGCTACAGTAAGTAAATAAATAATACTTGTTATTAGAGCTATTTAAAATGTAAGAATGCGGACAATGGTTCTCAGGATTCAGATTGACTACAAACTAATTTGGAAGCATGGTTTCTGTTGCTTGCTCTGGTGATATATTTGCTATCCTTTAGGGTTAAGAATGGATTCTTCATTTCAATAGCTATATTTAGTGTTCTTTGTATTACTGATCACCAAAGGCATATTTAGTTTTAACTCTTCATTTACTTTATATTTAAGGGTCCTAAGCCATTAATGACTCAGAAGACAACTAAAATTTTTCATGTATTTTGGTGTATCATATTTACATTACTATCAAAGAAATAGAACTAATTTATATAGAAGTAACTTATTTTAACTAACTGGAAAGAGATTTATTTGGCTTTTCCTCTTCTTTTCTGAAAAAAAAACCAACAAAAACCCCAACAACTTACAAACATGTAAATCAGTTCTTGAAAACCGGAAAAAGGGCAAGTAAATGGTTACATAGTGCTAAAGAATATTTCTGGTCTACTTTTTGTTTTACCTTAAATACAGAATTCAGTTCTTGAAAATAAGGTATACATAGTAAAATTTATGCTGGAGATACGCCAGAAGGATTTGAAAAGAAGTCTTGAGAATGTACTTTGTTTTGATATGGTACTCTATCCTTCTTTCACCTATCATGCTATCTAACTGCATTCAGTTTCATGAGTCTTCCTGTCTGCTATAATAACACATTTCAGAAGGAATCCAAGCTGTCCACTCTAATTTTCATCTATTTTTAAAAGAGTATGAAAGAGGAATAAAAATTACAATGGAAAATATTTTGAAATTGTTTTTAGAATACAGATTTTCTTATGTTAAGTGGTAGTCTTCCATCCTGCCTAATTAATTCAATTATGCTTTTTAAGGAGCATATCCATGCTCTTGCTTTTATGCTTTTCAAATCTCTTGAAGTACCTACAACACAAAATTTGCAGATGATCTTATGGGCTGCGGTCTAGCTCAGATACTCAGACCAGATGCTAGCAGCTTCACTTGAGCAAAATCTTTTCTGATTTATTTCCACTCCTGTGATTAATATCTATTCTTCACTTGCTATATGAAGTCTGATCAGATTTTAACTCAAAGCTTGACATTCTTTTCTAGGTGGCTTTTACAAAGGCTTATTGGTGCATTTATGAGCTATAAAATGTTTGCCTCCTTTTTTATAAGGGTAATTGCCCAGATGTTCCAATCTGGCTGCTCTTCAAAACATTAAGAATGACCTCTGGTCCAAGGAGGGAAATGCAGGTTATAAGCAAGATAGAGTTTTAATTAATGTATCTATAATTCCAGCCACAAGCCCAATAATTAAATCAGTCTGGTCCAATTTCGATCAGATTCAGATATTACAGTTTGCTGTGTAATACTGTAACCACTTTACTTCTTTTAAGCATCTAAATAGCATCCTACAAGCACTGTGTTCATTGTACTGTGAGAGAGCACTAGAAATGTTGTTAAATGCTTGGTGTTGTACAGCAGGATGAAAAGGGCTGTGGTTGACAACCTCTGAGTCTTTTAGAGGTTACATCACTATTTGCCAAGGTGGAGTTTGGGTGGGACAACACCACCACCAGCATCACACTGTCCAGCCATACATAACCAGGAAATACTTGTCAGGATGGGATTTTTTGTAGCTGCACGCTGATTTCTGTCCAAATGTTTCTATTACAGCACACATACACATGCATGCACCTGCACACACACACACACACCCCTGATGTGCCCTGCCCCACCAAGAATCACTTTCCTGTCACTGAGACTGTATTCTCAGTAGTGGCTTATGGTAATATTTTATTTCTAAGCTTCTGCTGCTGTTGTATGCGGTTATATGCATGAAGCATATGTATGCTTCTTTTATTCCATATAAAAATCACCATCTCAACAGTATTGCAGGGCCTTTTGAAGACTATTTGATTTTCAGTGTGTTGAAATGCACCATATTTGTGAGAGGAAAAATTAAAAAAGAAAGGCAAAGCAAGAAACCTACAAAAGATTAAATGTAAAGTCGGGGAGAAATATTTTTGCATAATTTATTGAAGCATAATAAATTGTTTCATTTGTCAACAGTACCTTAAGACTTTTCCTGTGCTGAACTCAATATTTCTGTTGAATAAGAAATATTCCTCTTCCTACTGGTCAAAACTATTGTTTTGAAGGACGTGGCAATTAGTAAAAGATCAGCATGTTTTCTTAACAATGACATTTTGCTTGATGATGTTGCAGCTATATTCCTTTAGCATACTGTTTTTTAAAATAAATAATTTAAATATGAGTGTTAGTATGAGATCGAACATGTTGACAATAAAGGAAACACAAAAATTGGGCTTTTTAGCAATATGATTTTATCATATTGCTTTATTCCCCAACTTTCAGGCAATCCCCCATCCTGTTGCAAGGACATTTTTTTGGACCAAGATCTTAGAACAGTTTTGGAAAAAAAATACTGATGTTTTAGTATCAAAAGACTAAATTTTGTATGAAAATTAAGATTTTTTTTTGTCTATACTTTATGTAGGTAAATGAAAACATTTTCCAATGGTGACATTCACAAAAGAAAAAGATTTTTTGCAGGACAATTTTTAGTGTAATTATAAAAAACTTTCTAGTAGAGGAACTTTAATTAAAAATAACCCACCACTTTTAAAAAAGTTTTAAATAAAAGAACTCCATGGAAAATTATGAGGAAGGAATTAAGGTTTCAAATTTAATAAGCTATTTTTAGGCAGATTTAGACTTCCCATCTTTAAACCCTAAAAGGGTATTTGTGAAACAACTGACAGATGCCTCCCTAATTGCTACTATAATAGTAGAAACCTATGGTTTCTGCTTTCAAATTATAAAACTTAATTGCTAGGTTGGGCCTTAATAATGATAAGCCAATGTTTAAGTCTTTGTGGTGCACAAAAGCAGCTTCACTACTGAAATACAAACAAATTCCCCACATATCCACAATGCTTTTAAAATAATGTAAGAAGTGAGAATAAAGAGACCTTATAACAAAGAAAGCTTGATAATGTTGAAGGGAATAGTTATCAAGATGGGACCAATCCCATTATTTTTCATTTGGCTAACATAAATTTTACAAACTATGCGTTTTTCTCTCTGTGATACTTCTGTCACCATGAGACTCAGAACTTTGCAACTATTCAAAACATAGGACAAACTGTTATCCTGTGCAAGCACACAAAGGATGTGAACCAGTTTCTGAGGCAGAGATAATGCTGTCTGCTTTTGGTTTTAATATCACTGCAGAATTGTATTGCCTTCAGTTGCCCGAACTTATTTGCACACAGGCACACCATGTTTACCAAACATAGGAAATCAGAAGTCCATCTCTCTTGGGCCACCTTTAGACAGATGTCGCTGCTGTGGGTGTCAGGACACAGTAAATTGATGCCACGACTTTCTACTTGTGTCTGTGCCAAAGCCTTGGAGAACTGGGCTACTGAGGGCAACTGCAGGAGAAAGGTGCCATGGACTAACACAGACCAGACCAGAAACTGTTGGTTGCCCAGGGAAGCCAAGGACGCATCACTGCCACCACTCTTCTGATGTCTGTTTTCCAAACTGCCGTAGAAGAACTTTTCCTTATATTTTTCCAAGCTGTGTAGTAATGCCTGCCAGGATGTAGCTGTCCTTAAATTAGTGGTGTATAAAATTGAAATGCTTTTACTATTCTCTTGGATTTTGAGACTACAGGATGAAGCTCAGTTATAATTTCAGGCATTTTATTGCAGTTATGAAAGCTAAAGAGTAACTTGTGTGCTGTACATACCTACATCTTTTTATGTACACATACCTTTGGTTAAGGTAATTAATTTTGATTAATTTAAAATAATTATATTTTTTTTGTCATTTAAACATGAGGGCTGCAAGATTTAAAGGGAAATCATATGCTTGAGCATTTTAAAGCATCATAGGGCTTTAGTTCACAAATGAGACTTTCATGCAGCATACTTTAGACATTAGTTTACAGTGAGTTTCATTAGTTATCTGCTGGAGGTCTTTTAAGAGTCATCCTAATACCTAGGTGTAAGACTGATCTAATATAGATGTCCTGAGAGCTAATTGACTCTTTGTAGGTAGACTGTACCTATTAAATTATAGTAAAAGTATTTTCTAACCTTACATTTAATAGAAAGTATCTGGGACAAAGAGAAGGAAAGCTTTTTGATAGCCACTGGTCTTCTTTCTGCCCAAATTATCTCATGTTCTGTAGAGTCTCTTTCTAATCACAGCCATGTACAAAGGTGAGCAGTACTCGTGCATTAAAAGCTGATCAAAGAGTAAAGATAAAGTCATACACCTAGGCAGCAATTAATACCACTTCAAGTTAAGGGAGATTTTTTTTACAATATGGTCACTTTATAGTATGCACATTGGCTCCCATTCAGTCAAACACATGCCAGACCAAGTTATTACTTTGAAGAGACAAAAAAGTTTCAAAATCAGAATCTCTTGCAGATTAGGAAGCAGCTGTGTTCATCAAGTGTCCTTCAAGCTTGTTTTCCTTCAATAATATGATAATCTCTTTTTCCCCCTCTTTCTGTTGCACATATTCTACACCGTGTTAGATGCTGCACAGCAGTACTTATATCAGGAGAGAAAGTAGACTGGGCTCTTTAAATCAAATAATGAAAAAAAAATACATCTTTCCTTTGGCTGTAAAGGGAACCCACGGCTGCTTTTCTTCCAAGTTAGAGAACTCCTTCAATAGCAGTTCCCATCAGATTTCTCCTATACATGCACAGAACTGCTCCCAACAGAAACACTTATCTCCAGAATCATTAATAATTTCTTCTTATGTTTTGGAAAGAGTTATTACAGGAAAAGGAAATTTACTCATAGTCAGATGGCTACTACACAAGATCCAAGTGTTATGTTATTGTGCCTGTGAGAGTATTGCACCTGTTACGGTCTTTACTTAGTCACCTTTCTCTTTGCCTTCTGCTCATCATATTTCCCAAGGCTGTTAACTTCTTTCTTCATTCCATTGCTAAATCTCATCCAGTTTACGGAAAAAGAAAAAAAAAAAAGTGTACTCCTAAAATTTACAAGCCTTTAAGCCATTTTTTATATCCTTTCAGAAGGAAAAACTGGGACTCATTATCTCAATGAAGCCAGTTTGTAAACTTTCACCCTGCCAAAGCTTATACATCTGTTTAATGTTTTGCTAACAACGGTGATATTGAAAAGAATGCAACTACTGCCACTAAGTTAAAACATGCATAAGTTTTAGCAGGCTCAGGACATAATTAAATACGTATTATTTATCTTTTTTCATTTTGTCTCAATAAGAAAGTTGAAGATCTTTAAAATATCATTATCTGTGTCTTATCTCACTGAATTTCTACTGTCATGGTGCAATTTTAATAAACCCAGTGATGCATATTGTTAATGTTAATTGAGCATTTTATTAGATAGCTGTCTTTTACAATTAATCTAGTTTTTAAATTATTTTTTAAGTATGAGGAAATATAGTTTAAAATATCTCAACTAATAAAATAATTAGATAAATTTTAAATATTACTAGTATGAAGTTATGCAAAGATTGTTGCAGTACTAGTAGAAAAATATTTATCAAAAATATCACTCTTTACCCCTTTTAATTTCTAAAAGAAATCCTACAAAATTTTGAGGGAACACTGATGATTTCAATGAGTGAAATCTGTTACTAGACTTACTACTAAAATTAAGTACTTTTTTGCAGAGATATTTCCATATAAAAGTTACAGTGTTATAAAAAGTAAGTCACTAGAAAATAATCAAGGTAAGAATGATCACTTATTTTCTCTCTCATATGAAGATAATTTATAGGCTTTAGAATGATTTGTCTTTAACTTCAGGGAAATTCTGTGTGAAGGTCATCCTAAGGTTATTGCCTTCATCTATTCCTCATATCATAAGTAATTAGTTCTGATAGAATAGATATTATGTAATAGAAAATAAGTCAGTGGAGTAATAATTTTTAGAATATGGTGAAGAGGAAAGTATCTTCTCATTCTCTTTTAAGAACAAAACAAATAAGGACATCATTTCTAGAATTTAACATTTGTCATTATTGTGTGCTTCATTAAATTATTGTTAATAAAACTTTTATTACTTTAACAAAATTTTAAAATTTTAAATATTTTTATACTTGTTGACAGATTAGTACTGCTAAAATGGCACAATATTTATGAATGCTATTATTCATCCATTGATGATGACAAAAATCTAAACAAAGTTAATAGGAGACTGACAAGCTCATTAAAAGGAATTGGTTTTTTTACAGAGAATTAGATTATATAATATCTATCTGGTTCTCATAAATATTATTCTAGGAGCAACTCAGTAAAAACATATAGAAATGTGAAAGACCTTATTCAGGTTATTCTCTTTCCATTTGCACTTGCTGTGGAATCATACTGGATGTTTATACAATGTTCACAGAAACAGAAAGAAAATGTTGATGAGAACAATTAATTAATCTGTAAGAAAACTGGGAATATAAAGTTTCTCAAAATATGTATTATAGGACTTTATTAAGCTGCCTTCAGTAGGATGTGTGAAAAAAAATCAACCAAAGTCAGAAATATGTTACATATACAGTGGAATAATTTACAGTGGAAATATGTATTAAATTTCTTGAGGAAATAAATGCTATTCTATTTGTTTCAAACAATATTAAAGAACCAAACTGCAAAAGTTTTCCATGATGTCTGGAGTCTCAAGATGACTCTTAACTAAGTGCTGCAGAAGAGCAGTCTACTCAGGATGACTCATGTTGTCCATATGAAATTGTATAAAGAGAAGCCCAATCATGAAAATGTTCCTTGGCTTGCACAAAAATAAAAGCAAGATTTTGTTTTCCGCATTTTCCTTGCCTCTGAAGAAAGAGGCTGATAATTAAAATATGCTTTTCCTATAACTACAATGGCATACGCACTGCATGGCAATGAAAAAATGACACTGATAATATTTTTTTTCCTAACTAATAATGTAGGGGAAATCATACTAATTGAGATAAATTAATATCCCAATTCAGTGTTTCAATATAAACAAAAGAGTGATATCCACTCTGCATATAAATAAATATCTGATTGTTGAGAAAATAATCCATATTTCTATAGGTTAAATAGCTGCTTTAATTTTTGAAAACATAGATGTATTAATAAATAAAGACATTTTAAGGATAAACCTCTCCAAGTAATATTCCAAAAAGTTTCAACACTTCCTTAGTTTTTAAAATTAAAGTAAATGTTTACATTGAAACTCACAGTAGCACCATGTTCTCTTTTATTCCCCATTAATAATTATTCTAGGATAGTCGTTTAGGCAACAGGACTGGATAACCCCTGGGCACCTATCAGATGCCAACTTCCAAAAGAAGCTGGAAATATTAACATGTAATTTGTGTCATTGTTTCAAACCAAAAAGGTACAATTATAGTTAAGTGTCGGAGCAACAAATCATATCTATAGAAAACTGATTGCTTTTTGTTTCCTTTATGTCAGATTTTTGTTTTCCTCTGTAACTTGAACTCAAATAACCTAGATTCTGATATTGATTCTGTTATTTTTCCAGACTTATCACCACTTAAGTTTAACTGAAACACTTAAGGATCAAATTATCTACTTAAAATTCCTCCAGTTTTAAACTTTTCTCAAATTCTTATCCTTATTTAATAGGATATTATGATGAAAAAAAGAAGACTTCTTTATTTCCTCTTCTGTTGAGGACAGTCAGCAGTGGATTGTGTTGTCCTGAGAGGCATCCATTCTTCAGAGGATTTTATTCCTCAAGTAGACCAAGACCTGAACAGCCTCGTCTGACCCCAGAGGTGGCAGAGAAGTAGCCTAAAGATCTCCCAGGGTCCATTCCACGATCTGTAAAATACTTGTAGGTCCATAACTTCTCTATGTCATGTCAGGACAGAGAATAAAGAGTAACTTGTACAAAATTTGAGCAATTTATCCTCACTGAGAAAGATCTTTTGGATTTAGTGAAGCATCCTTTCAAATCACACTAGATGAATAAATAATGGCAATGCTTTGGATATTTGATCTGTTTTCATTTGCTGTGGCAGCTGGAATTGACCACTTAAGCTCTCATTGCAATAAGCCCCCAAGTTTTAAAATGTCAGTAGTATCTCAGCATCCCTTCATATGTCATATACTCCAGAATTCAAATATTACTTTTTTTTGACACTACTCACACTCTTTTTACCTATAGATATTTTTTGACAGCACATTTCATTAAAAAAAACCCACCAAGGTATATTTACTGTCATATTAAAGGTGTAAGAGAACTTGCATAATACCTAAAAGTTATTTGCTTCTCACTGATAAGCATTTATTTGAAGTTTCCCATCCTGTTCCTCTTTTCTGTTATTTTTCTAGTCCCTCTTTACATGTTGTGATTAAAAATCTATACTTAGCCTGCTGATATTTTATTTAAGAGATTAATGATCTTATTTTTTTGGTTATTAATGCAAGTAAGTCATGAGCTGAAGACGCAGAAGGAGTTTATATGAAACTCCTTCTGTGTTATATTTGTTTGAAGATATGTTTGTTGTTCTGGGCAAAGGAGTTGTACCAGAGGCAAGTTTTAAGGGCCTGGAGGCTGAGAATTACTTGCTGAATGGCTGTAAATGTCCGTGTGGGCATTAATGTGGTGTGAAACTGGGATATTTTCCATGATTTCTGCATTATTAAAGGGATATTTTTATTTTTGCATACCCAACTGATAGAGAACACTGGTCTATTGACATCATAAAGAGAGGCATTCCAGGATGAAATGCATCTCACCTAACTCTAGCTGCCTGAAAAATGGGCATCTAGTCCAACTATTTGTCTAGGCCTCTTCTCCCTCCCCTTTTAGTCAATAGAGAAATAGATTCTGCCAGAGAAAATTCATGCCCTTATCTCAGACACACAATCAAGATGAGACAGATTACCTTCTGGGAGTTGCCTCTTTCTCTTGAGTAACTATATAGGGAGGCTACATTTTGAACTCTGACCAGCCATTTGACTTTTAGATGGCTAGCTGAGCCGAAATAGACTCTTTACATACATTTTTATATCAGATTTCTGTTTGCAAACAGGAAAATTAAAGACTTGGCAAAGCCGTTCCATAATATGGAAGCAAACACTCCTAAAGTACATTAAAAAGAAAACTGTATGGACTGCATTTCCAGCCTTTCATCTGATGCTGTCTCGGGGATCTGCTGGGTTCAGAGAGTCAGCAATTCTCAAGCCTGTGAGATGAGGAGGCTGAGGAGCAGAAGGACAGGATGGGCACTTAAGAAAGCTTTAAGTGCTTGAACAGTGAATTTAAGTGTATGGACAGATTGATCAGTACTACAGGAACTGTGAAATGGGGTGTTGCAGGTCAGCTACATCAGAATTAGTCAAAGAAGTAAACTAATAAGGAGCCCTGAAACAGAGTAGTATTATGCTAGTCAATATTTTGCCAAGAGCTGAACAGAATTTGGATCTTCCTTGCTAATTTGTATGTCTCTATATTTGGAAACATTATAGTCCAGGAAAGAGAGGGTTCAGACCTCTGATGATCTGGTATTTTACAAGACTCAGTTTCAGCAAACAAATCCTAATTTGCAATTTCCTAATACAAAATTTGAATAACATTCCTCATAACATTGAAATATTCTAGATCCAGTGTATTCATAGCTTTAGTGATTATGATTAGACTGCCACTTTTCTACCAATACATGTGTACCTTTTCCTTAGAATGTGTATTTAGGACATCAGTTTAATGCTTTACAGTAAAAATATTTCATATTTGAATAAAACATGCAGCATAAATTTCCTGGAACGGAGTATATTTTAGACATTGCTAATAACTCTCAACGAATTTACCACAGCAGAAATCTGCTTCTCAAAAGCTCAAACACTAGAAGGCTCTTACATTTACCAAATAATATAATTCATGTCAGTGTGTATTTGAATTTTTCAATTTATGACGGATACAATTTGGCAAAGACTTTTTTTGTCTCTAAAAATCAGGTAGGTGTAAAACAATCTTTCTCTAGCTGAACCCATGGGAAACTGTAGAAAATCCATTTTATTTAAAAAAAAAAGCTAAAACGTTCTTCGGTGAGAATGCAAATCTTTGAACATTGCCAGAGAGAAAAAAAAATTGGGTGTGCAACTTTTAAAATTTGTTGTAACTTCCAAATACAGTTCCTACATACTTAAAACATACTTTTAAGCTCACTTTAGCAGTCAGTTGGTTTTTATGCCTTTAAAAGCAATACTGTCTACTTTGTCCTCTTTACAACCCAGTGGCAGGAGGATGGACCTTAGCCCTACCAATGTCTAAATGTTGCATCACCAGGGTCCCTGGGGTGAAGAGATTCCTACAGGAGCAGGTGTCCCGAACTGGACATCTAGAGTTGGAATTCAACTCTGCCTGTGCTGGCATCTACATCTGACCTCATCACTCTTGATGCCCTTTAGCAGTTGGTGTGTGAATTGACACATATGGGTGGCCAAGGGCAGCCATCAAAGCGCAGCCAGAATGCAGAGAGCAGATTTATTTCATTACCCTGCTAGCAGTGCCGTGCGGCAGAGGCTGGCGGGGACACAGGCTCCGTTCAGCTCGGCTCACTCACGTGCACCGCGGCAGAGACGGGGCTCGCTGCCGGCCTCACGATAATGACAGGATTCACACGCCCGTGTGACAGTGTCCTCTCTCTCCACAGGATTTCTGCTTCTGAAAACAGGTAGAGGGTGAACAACATTAGGCGTAATAAATGTAGTTCTCCCACACTGACGGTTTTTAGCACTCCTAGCTGCAAGGTCACTTTGAGCAAAGCTGTTCCTTCCTCCTCTTCTGCATTTAACCCTTTTCTCCCAAGAGTCAGTGAACAGATGCAAGTGTTCTCAAAACGTAATTCATTTCACCTTAAATTTGGCTAGATGAAACAAGTCCTTGAACTGTCTATTGCTCTCTGTGGGGAATCAAGGTTACTAGATTTGATAACATATCTGCACTCAGACAAGTAGAGTTGGATGACCCTCCCTGATGTTTTGTGACAATTTTGACATACAACTACATGTATACTGTACTTGATGTAGAGGATTTGATCTAGTAAGCACCCTCATCAAATTCTTCTGGGCTGATTTCAGCTCAGTATGTAATCTGAGAGAGAAGGTACTACAGTTTGTAGGGAACTGCTCTAGCAATTTTTGTCATTTTCACACTTTTTATTGAAGCAAAAACTGAAGGAGACAGGGAAAAAAGGAGAGAATGAGTTTGGGATGGGTGGAAAGTGCTTAATTAATCTGTGAATGAAAATGCATAGTTATACTGACTTTATCATTTTTTTATATATCTCACTTCAGTCTTTATAATAAAAGACAGATAGTGGTAGCAAAATGTCATCAAAAGATTTGTTTAAAAAATCTGTTCTTACTTTTTAGAAGAACAAATCTGGTTGCATCTGAAAACATAAAGGGAATACGAATTAGACACTATGTTTCTCTACATCAAGCAATATTATTTTATATGATTATATGATTGAAGTTGAGGGGAAAAAAGTTCCCCGAATTTCATGATGTCCTCCTTCAGCTCTTTGACAAGATTTGTGTTATTCAGATTGATCTCTTGGCAAGCATCAATTGTCTTAAGTAATTTCATTATGGAGGTGCAGACACAGAGACCGTTTGTATTAAGACAACATTTAACACAGAAGTATCTGCTTTGTTGACAAAATTAACAGCTCACTGTCAAGTCAGCAGTACCAACTGAGTACATTGCCAAGTAAAAGGCTTTCAACTCTTGTTTTCCAGAAGCCACACATACCACTAAATGCAATATACATGGGTACAAGGAAATCTATCCTGTTCATTTTACTGTAATCAACTTACACTGGTTGTTTTGAAGTATCACACTGCCCTTGGGAACAAAGTATAATAGTCCAAATTCAATGTATATCATCTATGTCTAGTGAAAGCATATTTCACCTTCTGATCCTGCAGTGGTATTAGCACTCATGAAACCATACGTTCTTCTTGACCAAGGAATAGAGGGAATTGAAAACTAACACACCAAAAAGAAATTAGCAATAAACAACATAAATTTTCAGCTCAGTGAACTTCTTTGTCTCCATAACTCTTGTTCAGCCTGGTGAATGTCACTGTGAACACAGTATCTGTGTGGACAGAAGAGAAACAGAGTGACATAAAGCTGAATGCAGGAAGATGCATAGATTAGCAGCAACCCAGAACTGCATGTTCCTCAGTAAGCTGTGACCTGAGCCAGACAGCTATCCTACTCTTTTTCCTGGTATTCTGAAACCATGGAGAAATGAATTTTGAAGCATGTGTAATTTGCTACATTAAAGTGGTAATGTTGCTATATTAAAGGCTCCCTTTTGCATCAGGTGTTATTGGGAACTGCTCTAGCTGCTCGCCATCTGGGAGACTAGCAGTGGGCTGCTGATGTACTCCAGCTCAGACTTAGTGTCTGAGCTTCTCTTGGTGTCTAAGGACTCCAGAAGCTGAAATAGAAGCATGGGTCTTAAGCATATGTCAAGAATAAGTTTTGAAAATATTTCTTAGATTTGGTCAAGGATCATGAGAGGATGGAAAAGTACAGTAGATGTCTAGGTTTCTTCAGGTTTAGAGCCCAGGGAACAAGTCATTGAGAGTGACCTCTTTTGTTAGACCCACTGTTATTCACATAGCACTGCCATATGATGGTGATTTTTCTGGTAGCAGGAGGTAATGTCTGTAATGAGTTTGCAAGGTCTCAAGACTGAGGGTTAGTTGTAACAGTGATTTTTCTATTTCTATGACTACTTTGATTTACTTCTGTTTAACTTTGTATGATACCATTATGGTTTTACAATTCTAACAATGTTGTACAAATACAGATACAAATGTAAAATGGTAGAGGGCTTGAGAAATTATACCCTGCATAGACTTACAGAACAGGAAGAGATGGAAGGCAAAAGTGAGTGTTTATCCACTTCCATTATGTTCTTTTTGCTGCTAAAAATTCATAATGTATTATTTCAAGATCTGAAATAACTACAACTTTACTAACTATGATTCTTGGATCAGGATGCTAAGATATCAATTATGCTAACAATAAATTATTGACTTAATATATAGGGTGTGCTTTTTTTAAAATATATATAAAGTTGTGAGCATAAAACTATTTATTCTCTGCTAATTGCCTATGAATCAAAAATTTCCATGGAGGAAATGAATAATTCTCCAAACTTGGAATGAACTGTACTTGTTAACTTTTCAGTAACAAGCATTAAGCTTTGAAACAGTCTATTTTTCTGCAGAATAAAGATGGTAAGATCAATCGTACCTATATTATTCACTCACTAATAGATCAATTTCTTTATGCTCGGCCTTTTTTACAGCATGTGTTCCACTCCAGTATTGTTAAGGCATATTGAACTAAACTGGAAAAGGATAAAAAAAAAGTAATTCATTCAGGGCTCTGACTCTGTATTGAGAAAATAAATTATCTCAGGAATTTAAATGCATGTATGAGAGGATATGTATATATATTGTATATGTATATGGAGATTATATGCATAAATGCATATTTTTGGTCTTCCCCTCCCTGCTCCCACTTTTTTTTTTTTTTNNNAAGGCTTATTTTTGGTTTTCCCCTCCCGTTTCCCCCTTTTTTTTTTTTTTTTTTTGTTAATAATGCTCAATTTTTCTTCCTGATTTAAATTTTTGGTCTCAGAGAAGACTAAATTGCATTTTTTCTCATAGGAAAGAAATGGTTCCTAGCTAGACTGTTACAGGAACAGACAAAAAATAGTAAGCGAAAATGGATTAATTAGTACAAATTTCACTCTTTTTTTTTCCAAAGAAACACATTTTATTGAAGCATCTACATGCTCTGAAAACAAGGGTAATAAGTTCCAGATTTTTGGCTCCTCCACCTTTTTATATTTTCCTGGCTCCTCTCTGCCTCTTCTAAAAAGGTCCCTGCTTGTCCATGTCAGAAGAATGATCATCTCAGTGTCTGTAGGGAAAAAGACTCGATGTAAAATACTTGTTGTTGGGGGTTAGGTTCCTTAAGGGAATTTTCTTCCCATTTGCTGTCATGGAAATGGCAAATGGGCCTTGATTAAGAGACAGAAGATGTAGCCAATGCCTCGGTGTACTGTTGGAATGGTTCTGGGGGAGCAGGGGGAATGGTGTGGTTTTTTATCCGTTTCTTAGCAGGGGGTGGTTCAGTCTTTGCCTGCCTTGGAGGCCAGAAGATTGTGAGTTTTGGTGCTGGACTTTCCCCTGCCCAAAGGACTTGCTGCTATTGCTGAACCTTCCCTGCTGTTCCTCCTTACTGTTGGGGGGATTCTGCTTGCAGGAGCAGTCATTGGACTGTGACTCTTCGGCATCAACCCCTGTTGGGAGAGACCCTCACCATCTGCATGGGCGCCTCGGGGGAAAACAGGGCCCCCCATCTCCTCCCTCTCTCTGTAATGGAAGCACTAAGGGAAAAAATTAATGGAAAACCCTATGGAAATGCACAGATATCTATTCAGGTAATTGCAAAGTAATAAGCTTGACATGAAATAAGCAGACTGTGTGGCAAATACAACAGACTCATCTATTCTGTTTTCAAAATTTTCTACTTTTGTGTTCTTTTCTCCAATCTTTTAACTTATGAATTCTGATGCCATTAATTTCAAGCTATATTTAAAAATATTAATGCTTCAACAATTGTAATCTTGAAGCAAGCTTTGTTGCACCAACTGAAGCTCTAAATATTTAGAATATATCTCTTGTTATAACTTGATATTAATTCTTTTGGTTATTATTTATGATGAGTAACTTCTTTCTGTATATGCTTTTAACTGTTAATACTGCATTTCTCTGTCTTTGGGTATTTGTTCAAACACAGATTTTGACATGCATGATAGCACTATTTTCTGTTTCTTGAATATAATCTTTATTGAGCTGCCAAATTAATTTATTTTCAATCTTGTTTTAGAGGCAAAATGATATGACTGGAGAAATTTAATACATAAAAATCTATTGTGAGTCACAGAGCACTTTACTAAGTACATATGAACTTTCATTTTTTTTCTACCAACAAAAATTCATCCTGTTTAATGCTTTAGGGTTATAATTAGCTATATGGCATGAGAAAATACCTGGTTAATGCAAAGACTACCATTTATGAGAGACCACAAAGGAGTTAGGATATACTGTGTTCCTACCATATGTAATTAACTTGAAATTATGATAATAGCAACCACCTTTTAACCACAGCACACTTTGGCTGCTGTGGTGTGTCACAGAACAGCTTATTTGCTAGTAGCTAAGGGAGAGACATATATTCTTATGGAAAGAAAGAGTATGTAGTAAAAAATAAACTATTTTTAAGTCTCTACTTAGCAAAAATCCTAATGATACTGGTTATCACCTTTAATAATATTTTTTACAACCCTAAAAAATATTGTATTTGGTTTATGTAACAAGGGGCCTATGCAGGGGTGGCCTCTGTGAGAAGAGATCAGGGACTGTCTCCATGTTGGACAAAACCAGTTCCAACCAATCCCCACTGTTGCCTAAAGCTGAAACCATCAGTGATGCTGGTTGTGCCTCTGTGATTACATACTTCAGAAACAGTAAAAACCAATATGCAGCAGCTGGGAAAGATGAGTAAGAAAATGTCAGGGAAACAGTTCTGAAGACACCGAGATCAGAGAAGGAGAAGAGGACTTCTTCCCCCACACACCTGAACAGAGATTTCCCTGCAGCCCACGGAGAAGAATACAGTGAAAGAGCCTCCTTGCAGCCCATGGTGGACCATGACACAGGGAATTTTCACCCTGCAGCCCCTGCAAGACACCACAGCAGAGTAAGTGGCCGTGCCCTGAAAAAAGCTGCAACCTATAAAAAGCACCACATGCAGGAGGAGGTTTTCTGGCAGGAAATATGGCCCATGGAGGATCACATACTGAATTAGTCTGCCTCCGAAGGACTCTTCTCCCAGGAAAGCATTCACACTGGAGGAGTTCACAAGCATCTAGATCCTTTGGAAGGAACCCAATTGTGGTGTTGAAGAAGAGTGTGAGGAAGAAGGAACAGTAGAAGCGAAGTGGTATGTACTGGTTGCAACCCCAGTGATATTCAGGAACACTGGTCAAATAAAGGCAGTTCTCACTAAATAATACTTTTAAAGAACACAATTATGCTTAACTTTGTAAGGATCTCATAACTGAATTTTTATAGAATTTCTTTTAAACACTAACTTGAAATTAATATTTAATTTTGGCCTTGAGCAGATAATTGCAATACTGGAAACTTAGACATGCAAATATAAAGAATTTTGATCTTAATAAGGAACATGGTCTCCAGCAATATTACATTCCTTGTGATATAAGTAAGAATGATACTTGAAAGTTATACAGGAGAGCGTATAGCTAATTAGGACAATATTGAAATGTGTTGCAGTTCTCAGGACAGGTTTCTTACATTCTCGTTCAATCTGTACATGATTTTGTGAAGTAGAGAGTGAGTATTGGTGAATTTATATATACATCCTGATTAGATTTTCACAACTGGGCCATGGTTGAATGATTTTAAAGTGACACTTTAGTGGAGAGACCTGTGAGAAAACCTGAGATCTATAATTACATCTGAAAGGGTCATATGGCTGCATATTTTGTACATCTTCTTTATAAATAAAATGTTTCATTAATCTACATTTATCAGATGAAGAAAATGTTTGAACATTCTAAAAACCACCGTTCATTAATTCTTGGCTACTCTGACTCAAGATTCTGAGAGCTAGTCATCAAGTTACAGTGAGTTTGCATTTGTTTCTAGGTGGCACTCAAAGTGGAAGGCATGCACTGAATCTAAAAAATCTAAGGCTGCCTGTTTTATCAAACTTTGCCACAAAAAGGAGATCAACAAGCACTGAGCTGTAAAATTTCAGAACTTCACAAATTAATTAACCTATTTGTTTCTGGTCTTTGACTGATGATTTTTTGTGGGGGTTGGGATTTTGTTGTTGAGGTTTCTTTTAATTTTTTTTGTTTGCAACAAATCAATATAATTTGCATTTTATAATTTTAAAATATCTCTAACACTTTCCTAGTATTTAGAGTTCTGGATGTGCATAGTTCCTCCTCGAAGGAGTACTCCAGCTGTGTAATGAATCACTGGCAATTTACACCATGACAAGGAAGAATCTGAGATCACAGAATTTTTCTGCTTCTAGTTATTGATTCAAAGTAGCTTAATGACAGATATAAAAAAATCTTCAGGAACAGAAAAAAATCCTAAGATTTTTAATGCAGTTGCCATTGCAAGTATTATTTTCAATAACATCAGCTACTTAGAGTATTTTGTTTAATAAACCAGAGAAAGAATAGTTTCTTAATCTTATGGAAACTCTCAGATACCTTCCACACCATATTTTAAATAAATAATGTTTAAAGGTGTAACTGAATCTGTGAATATTGTTGAATCATCAAACTGTGTGATTTCTGGAATTTTAAATTCTGCATAGGAATAATGTATTTGGGAGTTCATTGGTAGCCACAAACTTTCCCTTATAAAACTTGTTTGCTATTTACATTAGTACTCAGGCTTTCTCAGAAAGCATGAAAACATTGTCAAGAAACATAGAAGTGAAAAGGGTCTTGAGAAAATAGCGGAGTATTATAGATATTTGAAAAATAAAATGGTGCATACATGACAAAGAGCCACAAAGTATGAACTTTTTATTACAGTGTTGGTAAAGAGCTCAGATTTCATGCAAATAACAAAAAAATCTGAAAAGATTTCTGTAGATGTTAGATTTTTAAAGAAATGCAATATAATATGAATACAAAAATGCAATCAGTCTGAATATTGTCTGAGGAAGAGGAAAAGGGATTTCAAAAGATTACAAAATTACTTATTTCTTTCTTTAAAGCTGGACTAAAGCTTTAAAGAAAGAACTGAACAAAAACAGTGCAAAGAACATGCTAGAAAACAAACTTCCTAGATAATTAAACTCGATAGTAGCATTTTTTGTATGTAGCATTTTTTTCTCTAAATTATTTTAGTTAGAGTATCTTGTGTCAGTATTTTTTGCACAATTCATATTTCCCCTACAGGAGTATTCTCATTCCTACAATTTTTCAGTTTCTCCAGATGGCATCCATCTCCCTTACTGCAGATGCTGACAGTTTGCTATAAACTGAAAAGGTACTGAATAGAAAATAAAACAAACGAAAGAAATTCCACCAAAACCCAAACCATAAAGAACATTGCCATTGTTGCATAAATATTTAATTTCAAACTACAGGCTTTAATCAGTTATAAAACTAACATAGTAGACACGATCATATGTGAGTAAGATTACATATAAACATAATTTCATAACAGCATGCTATGAAAATTATTTATACTAGCTATTTCTTGATATTTTGATATTAGTTATTGTCACTGTTGAGTTAAGAACAGCGAGAATGACTCCAAGCTTCTCAGGAGGCATGAAGGGAGGTTTATTAGAAACCACACATTTATAGACAGGATCATTCACCCAGAACCTGATTGGTTCTTAAACAACACCCCTCACACCATTGATTAATTAGGAACAACACCTTCTTGTAAACATCTTTTCATAAACATCACATATACCAAATTCCACATATTCACAAACACCAGGTGCAGAGATTAGGATCAGAATTGTTTTAATTCTTTCTCTGAGCTTTCTCACAACTTTCCCCAGACAACATCTGGGGAAAGTTATCTGTTGCTCTCTCTGACTAAAGTCAGTAACCACAAGTTATTTATTAAATTATTGCAGGTTCATGAATCTACTTAAAGGGATAACATAAGGACATAATTACAGAAATATTTGTTCTAGTCCTTATGTTTATATATAAATATATATTAAAGTCCTTATGTTTATATATAAATATATATTAAAATCAAATCAGGTCAACATCTATGTAACCTGCATTCTGTCTTTGCTATTTCTCAGTGCACATATAGTAAAGGTTGTAAGTATGCTTGTGCAGTGGCAGCAATGCCCACAATTCTGATTCCTATGCTTATGTCACCCTTTTTACCAAGATATTTCAGAAACTTCAGGGGGTTTTTTATCTTGAGATCTGGTGAAAGCAAACAAACAAACAAACAAATGCCAAAATACAGTGTTTTATTACTTTAATTAACCAACAAGATTTTAATTTACTCCAGCTACAGTACTTAGAAAGCTTGCTTATGAGTGTAACACAAATTATTCTTTTTATGCTGCTCCCAGCTGTGTACATCCCTGACCTATCCACAGTTGGCAATTCTCTTTTTTTACTTGCAAACACCATATTATTTAGAGCTTCAGTGAAGTCACAAGACACATATACTACCCTCCTTGACTGATACACTTGCTTGCAATGCTACCTGTCAAAAAAAA
>VXAX01001918.1:165466-257946 GCA_013399835.1 Leptocoma aspasia
CAGAATTGTTTTAATTCTTTCTCTGAGCTTTCTCACAACTTTCTCCAGACAACATCTGGGGAAAGTTATCTGTTGCTCTCTCTGACTAAAGTCAGTAACCACAAGTTATTTATTAAATTATTGCAGGTTCATGAATCTACTTAAAGGGATAACATAAGGACATAATTACAGAAATATTTGTTCTAGTCCTTATGTTTATATATAAATATATATTAAAGTCCTTATGTTTATATATAAATATATATTAAAATCAAATCAGGTCAACATCTATGTAACCTGCATTCTGTCTTTGCTATTTCTCAGTGCACATATAGTAAAGGTTGTAAGTATGCTTGTGCAGTGGCAGCAATGCCCACAATTCTGATTCCTATGCTTATGTCACCCTTTTTACCAAGATATTTCAGAAACTTCAGGGGGTTTTTTATCTTGAGATCTGGTGAAAGCAAACAAACAAACAAACAAATGCCAAAATACAGTGTTTTATTACTTTAATTAACCAACAAGATTTTAATTTACTCCAGCTACAGTACTTAGAAAGCTTGCTTATGAGTGTAACACAAATTATTCTTTTTATGCTGCTCCCAGCTGTGTACATCCCTGACCTATCCACAGTTGGCAATTCTCTTTTTTTACTTGCAAACACCATATTATTTAGAGCTTCAGTGAAGTCACAAGACACATATACTACCCTCCTTGACTGATACACTTGCTTGCAATGCTACCTGTCAAAAAAAATAAGTGAAGAGAAGGAAAAAGAACAGATTTATTTTACCCTGAATGACAAACAGGAATAAGTTGACAAGGTGTGTCACTGACAGAGCTTTATAACCTCAGAAACACAAACACATCTTTTAATTTATATGTGCTTGAATTAATTTTATTTTTATTTCTGTCTCTTTTTCTTGTACCTGCGGCCGATGTACTTTTGGCATTTCTACAAAGAAATTATTTTGCAGATGTTTTGACAGACTATTTGAAATAAATGACATCAAATTTACAAGTGGTATCTCAGATGCTTTTATTTCTTAGGATGGTTTTATTTGTTAAAGTAAAACATTGACTTACACACATCATGAAGTAAGTTGCAAATTCTCACAAGGCTTATGTTTTTCGTTGTTGCTTCTTTTTCAACATGGATTGAAATATCATCTCTTTTTAATACTCTGTATGAAAGAGCTGTTTCTCTTTGAGTAGTAACACGAAGATAGACCTAGGAATAGATGTGGTTATGCTGCAGTTTGTAAATTCACCATTAGACTAGATATGTACTCATTTTTCACTCTGTCTGCAGAGTGGTCCTGTTGCTGTGAGCTACAACCCTTAATCAAGATTTATTTTCATTGTACTGCAGTAGGAAGAGCATGGAACAATTGACTTTGAGACAAGTACTTTTCATATTTATTTCTGTCTTTACACACACATATCTTATACATATAATATATGTGCGTGTATGTGTGTGTGTATATCTCCTTATAATCCTTATCTATAGTAACTAAGTCCCATCCCACACAGGTTTTTTTCACCAGAATTTGATATTCTGATATTCTTTCCATGGTGAATAATATGTAAATACTTTGGTGGATGTATAGAAAGACTTCAATATCAAATATGCATAGACTCCTATGCATATGCATATTATAACTAAGAGAAAGATACCCTGATACTTCTAAAATTACTATGAGCGAAAAGGTTTTGCATCTTGACAAAAGGTGCTTTGTCTACACATGTGAGAAAAGAGTCTCTCCATAACAGCATAATGGAATCATAGAATCTTTGAAAGTTGGAGAGACCTTTGGGTTGAAAAGGACTTGTAGAAGCCTAGAAGAGAGGCTTTTCCAAAAAGGTCTAGAAGAACAGGATGTACATGATAACTAATTCACATAGAAAGGAAGATACTTATCTCCAGGGTGAAGAAAATTTGTCTATAAATAGATATCCCCACAAAATCCAGGTGTGTGGCCCTAAGACCCTGGACACCACATAAGGTGGGTCGACGTTGGAGACAAGACTGGTAAAATTCCTTTCTTCTTTTTCTACTCTTTATTCTCTCCCTCTCTCTACGAGAGAGCTCTTCTCTTTCCCCCCTATCCCTTTCTCAAAATTCACTGCTTTGTGTTTATACCAGATGATAAGGGACTAATTAAAACCAATTTCCATGCCAAGCACATAATTTATTAATAAAACGGTAAGTTTTAGTGGACTCTGACTTCTTTGGCTTGTATCAATTTCGGGTGGTGCCTTCTTCCTAGGGGCTGAACACCACAGGAAGTAAAAGATCATCTAGCTGAACACACAAACACACACACAACCAAGGGCAGGGGTGCCACCCACTAGGTCAGGTTGCTCAGGCCCCTTCCAAACCCCTCTTGAACAATGAGCCGGGAGTTAATACTTCGTATCAGAGCATTACCTTATAATAGATGGATAAAAAGTAGAAGATCTAATTGGACATAAGAATAAAGCAGACATCAGCAAGTATATGGCACAAAATCTAAATATCAAGTAAGGAGTAAAAGAAACATGTTCTGAAAATAGAAACAAACCCCAAAGACTATGGAGGAAGTTTAAATACAAACAATGGAAAATAATAAACATATTACGTAGAATCTAAGATACAAAGTGAAAATATTTGCTAATAGGGAAAAATTTTCTGAGTTTTGAATCCTTGCCTATTTTATCTTTAATTTATTTATTTATTTCTATGTTTAAAATAAAATGGGGCAATTCCATTTTCATGTGTGTTTTGAAACTGCCTACTATCTTTGAATGGGAATAACAGGAGCACATCCAGTTCCATTCATATAGTCCCTCTGTGATGTAATTATATAGCAGGTGTGTACTGTAGTGATTTAGGAGAACGTTTATACACTGAAACCCATAAAAATTTAACAAGAAAAGCCTCACAACCAGCCACTCAGAATTTGATAAAGACAAAAATGTTAATAATCTGCCAAAACCCAGGTCCAGAGTCACCCATATTCTCTGAAAGAGAACCCTCTTCATATCTCCACAGAATAATTAGCAGCTTGTCCAGCATTTTCCTTAGTGGCAAGATACACAGCTCACAAAGCTGTTAATAGCATCCTCTGCAGCTCATGAGTTTTCCCTAGAGGACTTGCATCAAAGTGCTGAGCAAGCTTAATGATACAAAGTTTGAGATCTGAAGAAATCATAGCTTCAGCTATTCTGGATTCACGTTGTATCAGCAAAAATATATCTGAGTAGACACACAATTAAAAAAATGTAATTAAATTCACATTTACTCATGTAACTTTGTTAGTACAATAAAAGAAGAACAACATTTATATTTGTAACGCTTGCTTATCAAATCCATGTTATGTTTGCTTTGGCTGTGTAAAACTTTCTAGACTATGCAGAATGTTCCAGGATTTACATGAGACCCTTAACCCAGTAAACTTTATATTAGTGTGACTGTTACCACTAATGCCAGCTCAGTATCTGTTCTCCAATACTTGGATTCATTATTTTAAAGTGTTAAAAAACCAAAAAACCTTAGCTACAACTTTTAATAGTCATCATTACTTTTTCAAGTTTAATGAAAAAATATTGAATAGAAGGCTTGGTAAGGAAAATAAAATCTAACAAGTAGACTTGTCTTTTTTTTTTTTTCTTTATTGGGGAGAGGTTTGAGGTTGCTCTTTGTTTGATTATTTTGTAGGAGGAGATTTTACAGAATGACAGATTCTGCCATAATAGGATTACTATGTGTATACAATTAATGTGTGCTTGTTTCAAAAGATTTTCTTTGTTTCATGCACAATCTGTTGTACCATTTTGGTTTAAACTGAAAAACATAGAAATAATGATTTTAAGGAGACTGTGTTGTACATGTAAGCATCTAATTACATATACTTAGAAGGTTTCTGAGCCAGTTTTTTGAGCCAGTGAAAATTTACAGTCAAATTATTAGTCAGTCTATCCCAAACTTAGATATACTGGTACCATAAGGCCTTAGGGTGTCACAGAACAAACCGAGAATAAGGATACACCCAGACCTTGTACATATAATTTCACTTATATATATGTGATGAATGAGGTAGAATTCAAATTTTGAGAACAGCTAGCTTGGACTACAGCAGTCCATTACTTCAGGTAGGATTCATGTTGCCCAACTTTTGTAGTCTAAAATATAGCAGTTGTGTTAAAGCCCTTTACTTAAACTTTTGGTATCATCTGTGTGATAGCCAAAAGTAAAAATATAATCCAAATGTTGATACTATATTTATTCTGCAGATGACTCTTTGTCCTAGAGGTGAAGAAAATTAGCTGAACTAAATGATGTACTTCATAAAAGTCGCAGGAGGATAAAAGGATCTTCTGATTGCATATTCTGGCAACTGCTCCCTTTGGGAAGGGGTTCCTCATCAGTCTGGCACCTCATTTGGATCAGCCATAGGTCTCACGTGCATCATCTCTCTAGCAGCAACTGTGTTAGGGCAGTTTATGAGATTTTCTGTTAATGAGAATTGTAAAGAATTAGGTATTATTTTATATAGCTGGCATGAAAGTTAATTGCCTTTTAAATACAGATCAGAGGAGAGATTTAAAAATTCTACAACTTGAAGTAATTTCTGCTTTATACCTTGAAGTAGGAAACTAGCAGTCAGAATTTTGAGAAAGGTCAACAATGCACATACCTAAAACAATGCTTGAATTTTATTTCCAAAATGTGGTCAGAGCAATGTGGTCACATGAGACTTTTATCTTCTTCAAGCCCTGGGCTAAACATTCAAGTTGACAAACTTGAATTATGTTGATATAAAGTTACATTTATTTTTAGGAACAACACTCTCTTCGGGGCATTAAAATCTTGGCTGTGATGGCAAATGCACCCTTATTTGATGTTGATAAAGACATACAAGTGCTTTTATTTTCCTAATGCATGGTGAAGGTTTTCTGGTTCATCCACAGTTCTGCTATCCTAGGGGACACAGCCAGAAGCATGCTGAACTACTGGAGCAGCACTGGGCTAAGAGCCTTGCTGCCTGAAATACATGGTGAAGGCTAGTCCTTGTTCTCTCTTTAAAGAGTATTAGAAAAGCAAACAGCTTATTCCTTTTGGATTTGAATGGGAAAAGAAAGATCTGGAACAAAACCCACAGTATTTAACCTTTCAACATAGAAAATAACATGAAATTTTCAAACAGGAATTTTTTTTTAATTGCTTAAATGTCAAAAAAAGTAAATTTCAAAGGAGTTGAAAGATATTATGAAGCTAATTTCTAATAAAATGTCTAACTGGGATTTTTGAGGCAAACAACATACTCAGTTTACATCCAAAATAACAAAAAATTATAATGAAATTATAATTAGCTGATATTTGGAAGATATTGCACTTGCTACTCAGTTCATTTCAGGCTATCTTTATAATTAAAAGCTTCCTTTCATAAAATGTAAAGATGTTTTAGGATGTAATAATAGTTTTAATTTCTATTTTATAATCACCCAAGGATAATTTTGTTCTTGATTGTGGTATTTTTCAGGCGAAGATAATAACAAAAATCTACAGCAGTTTCCCAACCCCCTAGAATCAGAGCAGACAGCTGGCCTTGGTGATAGATGGCAATAGTTACTGAATAATAGGTAGATGCAGTGTGGTTTATGGGAGCTGCTTGAGAGGCAAGAAAGGCCTGTGTTTCCCTTCTGCTCTGGAACATTCAGATGACAAACACATGAATTCTGATGCCACAAAACAGACAGCAGTTGAGGAAAATCTCTATTGAGCATCTGCGACTGCAAACACACAGTGCAGTGTGTTTGCAGAACGTGAAGTTAAAAAAAATCCCTCTATTGAAACACAATAACGATGACTTTTTTTTAAATTTATATTAATACGCAGTACTGATCTTTTTCCTAAAACCTTCTTTAAGTATTTTCTTAATCTGTTCCAAGGGATATTTATGCCCTGTGCATATAAACCAGGTTCACCTGATTTAAAATCAGGTTTTCAGAAACCTGTAGATTTATATAGACAATTATGTCAGGATTGATTTATTGGTGAAAAAACAAAAAAGTCTTCTTAAAGCATTTGAAAAAGCTCACGGTATCCTAGTCATCTCCACAGTTGTGGCAGATCCATGACACAATAAAAACTAGGGGACCTAGAGTCATGCCTGGATATCAGCATATATAATATATACATTATATCTACCTTTGTGAGATTAGTGTTAGCTCAATCCACTCCTATGCCAAAAGACCACTGACAGTGGTTGTGGGTTGATATTTTGGCCTCGGAGTAAAAAAATTATTGTTATGAAAATCCAGTTCAGTTTTTGAGGATGACACACATGAATCACAAGCAAACAACAAACAAATAAATAGTTTATTTATACACGTTATAAATAAGAAACATATCTAAAATAGGAAATTATGTAAGGCTTAAGAAGAGATAAGTACAGATATGGATATATATATACAGGCATATTTTTTTTTCAGATATAGGGAAGGAATAAAAAAAATGATCTGTTCATATACTAACCAGAAAACAAGATAAATACTCTTGCCTCCTTCTGTTGGATTTTTTATTATTTCAAACCCTGTTTTGCATGTAATCTATAGCTAGCATTTGGTCTCTGCATATATTATTTCACAAGAACTACAGTACTGAAGCAGCAAAACTGACACCTAGACAGAGCAGTATTAAAATGTGTAACCATTTCTAGAAAGCTGTGTATGGTATGTCACAGCACAGTCAACTTGCATTAGCTTAGTAAATCTGTACTGCATCACTGAACATTAGCTCCAGTTCATCCATTATGGTGCAGAGATTGCTTATTGTGTTCCCAGGGCTCTTTTATATGAAAGAGCAATAGCGCTGTCTGCCAAAATGGTCTTGCCCTGTCAGAGTGGTTTTAATTGAGCTGAGCCGCAGGACCCTGCTCAGTGCTATTACGGGAGCTGAGAGCCATTTGGTGAACAGCACTCTATGAGATTATGGCTGTGAAGAGTATAATGGACAGTTATTGTAATATCCTACCCAACTAGAACACTATAAACATGCCCATAGGTAGTCATTTTACCTAGTTATCCTGTTTCCTAAAACAGTGTGGGTCTGATGCTTTGTGTCTATCTTTATGTGAAAATTATGGATTATATTGGCAACAAGTGCTATCCATTCTGTGGTCATGGGAAGGAGACAGAAAAGGCCATCTTTAGAAAGCAAACTTTTACTATTTAAATTTCTTCTGCATCTTTAAAGCAACCATTTTACCCATGTAGAATGAAAAGTAATGATATTTATATATTTTATGTATTTTTCTAATGAAAATATGTTAATGATTCAATTGAAAAAGTAGTTGACAATGAAAATATTTTATTTTCAAGCTTATGAGAGATGTATGTAAAAAATGACAAATGGAAACAGGTACCTGATCATTTACATTTTCATTTTATTTATTTGAGAAGTTCTGATACTTAAATATATATTCCCTAATTTAAATAATTATTTTTTGGTTTCCAATTGATTTACAAGGCAGTATATCAGATGAACAGCATGCCTGGAAAGAAACCAAATAATAACTATTTCCCATCAAGCTTATGCACAATTTTTATATGGAAAAAATAAATCGTGAGTCATCAAAATGAAATTAGAAATGCAAGTTCTTTCTGAAAATGTTGGACAGAGGACATAAATAGAAGTAACCTTCATTTCATGCCTCTGACTGATCATCAGAGATCAAACAAATAGAAATGGTGATGTCTTATGATGATGATGGTGGTGACTTGTGCAATCCCTTTATTTCCATCCAATAAGCTTTTCTTTGTCAGGCAGAAATCTCTGAATATGAGGCTCATTGTGCTTCCATGCTGTACAGATGACTGAATGTGTTTGTCTAGCCCTGAAGCTATGCTGGAGAATCACCAGTTTGCAGTACAATGGCATTGTGAAGATCAGAACTGGAACTATTTTTTCAAAGACCAAAAAAAACCCAAAACAAAACAAAACAAACAAACAAAACAAACAAACAAAAAGCGTAACGAAGCCCAGACTTAGACAGGTGGGGATAATCTTTAAAGAATACCCTTTTTATAGTGAGTGGAGAGGAAAATAGATGTAGAAAGAAAACTTTTTCTAATGTCATTTTTAACTTCCTCTAAGTATAGAGAGAATTGCTGTTCCAAAATGACTATTTCTTTTAGAAAGGTTTAGAACTATGTATGTGGAGTATTTTCAAATGGTGAAGAAACATAAACAACCAGCCAAAGATAGGTGCACTTTTTCTTTAGGTATTTTTATACAATCTGAAATAAAGCATGTTTGTTCTTTCATGTAGATTGTTCCGCATATCTGAACTGGAAATCTCAGTCTCTGCAATGTATAAGCATTGTGAGAAAAGCACTTATGCTGTAAATATACCTTTGTTAAGTCACAAAATAAAAATAATTTCAAAAGTGGTGATTTCTAATTCTCTATGAACTTGCGAGAATCTCTGGAAAGCTATGTTTCTAGTAGGCTACTTCTTCATGTAATCTATCTCTTCATCTGTTGAAATGTAGAGAAGCCATAAAGAAAGCAGTTTGTTCCAATGCTTCCTGGCCAGTGGAGAAGACAGCCCCATGCTACTGTCCTTCCACACCCCCTTCCATTCTTGCCATCTCATTTTGTCTGTGTGTTACATCATGTTATAATCCTAAGTGAATCCCATAACTGCATTGTTAAAAAAGGAAGATTTTTTCTCTTTGTCTTCCTGTTTATATTTTCCTTTCCACTCTTTGCCTCTTCTTTCTTCCTTCCCTCCCTTCCTTCTTTCCTCACTTTCTCTCATTACAGTTATTTTTCGTAGGGCTAACAAGCTGCCACAGCTAATGTTGAGGATTATATAGGAATCTCTCTGATGAAGATTACCACTGCATCAAAAGGAGAAAAAACAGGATATTTGACAGACTGTTCGGTCTCAGCAGCACTTGCCCTGACCAATCCAGACCTGACCCTTGCAGCTGTAGGGGCTGCAGTTGTAGCCTGTGCACACCTAGAACATGTTGGTCTTGACATGACCTACAGGAGCACTTGTCATCCCTGTAGAAAACTTGCAAGGTGAAAGCTAGCAGTGGGAAGTCACTGTTGGAAAGGGTATGTGAAACCTACTCTTAATCGCTTTTTCATCACTAAGGAATCTGTAGATTGTAGCCGAACAACTCTGTAGGGAGAAAAGGCATATCACTCTAGGTCAAAAGTGAAATGCCAGCTGGATGGAGGAAATTAAGGCATTATATACCAGCTATTTTTTCTCCCTATTTTTATCCAAGCTCCATCAATCTCTTCCAAGTGCCTGTAAAAATGGATAGCTAGAAACTTCCATGCTTGAGGACTCTACTCCTAATTATATCTAAATTTGGCTGATGAAGGAAGGTGGTGTTAAATAGTGTCTTGTGAGCAATTTCGTCATTAACGGAGAATTAGAAAACTGTTCCAAATAACATTACAAACAGCCAAGATATGAAAATTCGAATTTTTTTTCAGTTGTCTTAGGTAAATTATCACGCATTTTACAAGCCAACATTTTTTGGGAGAAAGGACTGTGCTTTCCTCACAAATTAATTATGCAAAGGGGCTTATGCAGAAACACTTGAATTGTACTGACAGAATATTTTGTTTTGTCTCGTCTAAGTAAGAACAATAAAAATTACATGGTCCATTCTATAGTAACAATTTGTACCTTTGTTTTCCATATCTTTGACACTAACAAATTTAAATAATTTTCTCATTTCAGTTGATTTAATAACTCCTGCTTCAGTTTTAAAACCAAAATGGAAATTAAATGAAATGAGAGGAAATATCATTGCAAAAGCTGATTACATATTGTATAAGGGACTTCACGAAAACAAAATTAATATAAAAGAAGCTGTTAGTTTGTCAGACTTAGACAAATACCAGGGAGATATTTTGGACCTATATAGATCCTTTTCTACTCAAAAGAAGAAACTGCTGTAGTCTTAAATATCACTGAATGACATCTGTTGAAACATATAACTATGAGTACATAAAAAGCCTTTTCTTTGCAACAGAAAGAAAAGGACTGCATTTTAAAAAGGATCCTGCTAATGTTTACCACCAGCTATTTTCATACAGCATAATAATAATAAGCAGGACTATATAATGCAAGAATACTAGCATATTCAATTTCAGGAAATTAACTTGGAGTGAATTAAAAAAGCCTAAGAGCAAAGTACGATGCACTAAAACAAATTGGAAGAACTTTGGAAAATATTCAAAACTGCACCTTGAAGTCTGAAGGAAATACATTAAGAGGCAATACAAAACTACGAGAGATTACATGAATTATTAAGGATGAAAAAGAAAGTGAATCTGGAGAAGAAGAAGTAAAAGAAGCAAAGATCATATTCAGGATTAATGAACATAGCTTGATAAGAACTATGTTGATAAGGGCTTACAAATTTAAAAAGCAGTCATAATCATTCTTACTTAAAATCTGTTAAATTCCTCTAACTATGGTTTGATCTGAAACTCAATGTGGCTAGCTTAAATCTTCTAATACTTTGAGTAGGTTGATAACAGATAGATAGAAATTTTTTTCTTGTTTATTGTCAAGGGTATTTAACACTTCAACAGCACTCGTGAAACAGAGGTTAGAACAAAATATTCTTTTGAGTGGTTTCAAGCCTATTCCTTCTCAAAAGTGACAATGAGATTCAAGTCTTCCCAAAATAAGTGAACAATGTCTGTGCTTTTGTAGATGATACAATCATTAAAGTTACGTGAAATGATTTTAAAAGAATTCCACAAAAAAAAAAAACCCAAACATGGAAACAAGGCTTTAAAATTATTCTTGTAACATTCTGTGCTGGTCAAGTTAAATGTGAGCTGTAGAAACAGGATATAGGTGGAGGAATTGTGGCTCTAGTAAGGCCCCTATATTATGGATTAAGTGATAGGTTTAAATTGAGTCTTTCAATGGTATAAATGTTTTTTGATTGGTAACAGTATTTGATATACTATTTGGGATATTTCTTTATATAAAATCAGAGCTATTTTAAATAAAACAACTTTGAGAAAGAGCTTTTCCAAGGGGAAGTTGACCATGACAAAGAATTGTCCCACAGGGAAGGGAAGAGAGACCAAGAGCTCTCCCAGGGGGATAACGGCAATGACAATGAGTTTTTCAAAGGGGAAGATGAACATGACAAAGAGCTGTCCCAATGGTAAGACTACAACATCCAAGAGTTGACCCAGGGGAAGATGACCTCAGCTACATCTGGGACACTCCCTTGGGTGTAGTGGTTGGGGAGGACCTCCATATTGGTCCCAAGGAGGCACCCAGATGTCCCAGCAGGGTGGCTACAGAGGCAGCAGAAGAGGCAGTCAGTGACCTGCACAGCACATCTCCTGCCCCAGCAGGTCCCACAGACACCAAGCCAGCAGCTGCTACACTGGCAGGAGGTCCTGAGGAAGAGGAGTTCTCAAGGGGGCAAAAGCAGCAGTTTCTTCTGCCTTCAGCAAACAGGTGACAGCAGCAGGGACAGAGAGCCATCTTGCTGCCCTGCACAGCCCCGGTTGCTCACACAGCCCCTCATCTCACCAGCTTAGAAACCCAAGTCCTCAGCAAGAAGTGGGCTTTCTGCATGAAATGATGGCCCTCCCACTTCAGGAAGAAGCTCTGGGTTCTGCACAGGCTCTTTCTGGCTCTGCATGGTGGGATGGCTGGAGGATTAGTGCCCCCCCCATCAGCACCAGACAGGTCCCCAGGGATGGCTGCTGGCCCAGAGCCTCATGGCACCCTGAGGGAGGAACACTGGGTGGGTTTGCTGTGAGCATGTTAATAAACGATGCTGATTTTCCAAATGTGCTCATCTGTGCCTAGTCCACTTCAGGAGCAAGACAGGCGCAGGCCTGGCAGCAGAGATTTGAAACTCCATAGCTGTACAGCTGCTGTGGCCAAGATGGACTCCCGTTGCCGTGTCAACCATGACACCCAGTTTACACTGTGCAAGTGAATTTCCCCACAAGGACAAAGGTGGCTGATTTGGAGGTGTCCCTGAGTTCTGTTTTCTTTGAAATAAAAAACAACTTTTCCTCTTATTTGGCCAGATCCGTTTTCATAATGCCTTTGTAATTTTTAGGGTCATGTAAATTCAACAGACAGTAAAATACTTCCTTTTTTTAAAAGAGAAAAAAAAGGAAATTAATTGATACCATTTTTTTGGCAGTGAAAAGTGCACTAAACAATAACATCACCACCAGTGGGGAGGGGAATCCACCAATTCTAAATATAAGCAATTAAAAAAATACAACTATATTTTTTATCACCAGTTGACCACCATGAAACATAAATTCCTTATCAGCAACTTGGAGATAGGAATAGGGGAATTCTGCTCAGCTGTTACCAACACCAAAGCTTTCCTTGAAAACTTGCCTCATGGCCGGGCTTTGCCTTGTCACCATGGGGCAGGGTTTGTCTCACCAGAGTGGGAGCACGTACCTGCAGCTGCAGCTCACTGTGGGCCTCACCTGAGTGGAATGGATGCGTGCAGTGGGGGGATTGCACTCCACTCTGGCATGACCTGTCAGGTGGTGTTGCCTGATCACCCCAAAAAGCAGCTCATCCTGGGGAGTGCATGGGGAGCAAACCTGGAGAGCCCTAAAGTCACGTTGAGATGAGGCAAGAGGGAGCAAGAGGGAGCATTGCCAGATCAGAGGGTGATGAGTCACTGGCACAGGCTGCCCAGAGAACCTTGGCTGTCTCATCCCTGGAACTATTCAAGGCTAAATTGAACAGGAGCAACTTGGTCTAGTGGAAGGTGCCCCTGTCCATGGCATGGGGTAGGATGAAATGACCTTTAAGATATCTTCCAACCCAAACCATCCTGTGAGACTATGAAGAGCAGGGGGAGCAAGTTGGCCAAGCCCTCAGACCAGCACTGGGGTCCTGCACTCAACTTTCTCTCTTTCTCCTCTGTTATACCACAAGACCCTTCCCATGGAACAGCCCTCACAGCTGGGAGCTGTGTTAATCCACTGAATGGATGTCATGTTTCACTGACTATCTCTATCCATTATTTATACATAACTTAAAATATTTCTGAGGGTGGCTGAAACTTCTGATCACTCGAAAGGGAAAGAACAATGGGATTTGAGATGGATTCCTCATACAAAGTACAGGAAAACTTGGCCTTTTGGTAGCAGGGGGGCTGCAGTGGTGGCTCTACGAGAAGAGATGAGGGGCTGCCCTTCTGTTGGACAAAGCAAGTCCCAGCCAGCTCTAAAAAAGGCTCGCTCCTGGTCAAAGCTGAGATTATCAGTGAAACTGGTGGTTGCCTCTGTGACAACACATTTATGAAGTTGTTAAAAAAAATTACAAAACCTATGAGAGAAGAGTGAAAAAATGTCAGAAAAGCATTCTTGCAGACACCAAGGTCAGAGAAGGAGGAGGTGATCCCTGATATGTCAGAGTAGATTCTCCTGCAGCATGAGGAAGGTGATGGAAGTTGTCTCCCTGCAACCCTGAGGATCACATCAGAGCAGATAAATCCTGCAGCTCATGCAGGATTCCATGCCAGAGGAGGTAGATACGTCTTGTGTTATGATCCAGTTATTAAGGGATGCCTATGCCTGAATTAAGGTGCAAACAAGATCATAATTAAAAGTATCAATTTTATTTAACAGTAAATGTGAGGAAGAGAGAGAGATAGAAATGGGAAAAAGGGTCAGGGAGAAAGAGAGAGTAAAAGAGAGAGACATAAAGCAAAAGATATCACCACTGCATGAATTTCTGCCATGTCCTGCTGGTCCTTCTTCACGCTGGTCTGATTGGTGGTGGGGGTCCCAGAGTGTTCTACTGGAAGTGCTACTTTTATACAGTCCAAGTCCCAGTCATAGGTGCTGTTCCCATAACTTGGGAGGGCATATGTGTAAGCAGCTGCTTCATTTCTCACAGTTTGCCACAGGAATTTTTTATCCAGTGAGGTCACTCAGAGCTGCCTCACCAGGCCTGGAATCTTCCTGGTGTTGCCATCTGCACTTATCACAAGTTTCCAAGTCTGCACAGTGGAATTTTGTCCAGAGTGCTAATTCCAAACCTTCACCTCCATTTAGGTTTGGTATTAACACCTTCCCATTTGCCATATGTGCTTAAGCTCCTGTTAAATCCTGTGGTGGATTATCTTATGGCTATTTCCTTCTTTGACACTGTTTCTGAGAGTTCATTGTGCTCTTAAAGTTTTTACACTTTGACTGCAGTCCATAAAGACCAAATGATGGAGCTTGCTTCTGACAGGAGCTGTAGCCTTTGGAGAGGGATACTTACACGAGAAGGCTTTTTGGCAGGAGCTGTGACTCTCTAGGAGACCCACACTGATCAGTCTGTTCCAGAAAGACTGAACCCAGTGGCAAGGGCCCACACTGGGGCAGTTAATGAAGAGCCGTATTCCATGGAAAGGATCACATGCTGGAGCAGGTGGAGTGTGTGGGGAGGAAGAAGCAACAGATGTGAACTGGCAGTTGCTCTTATTCCCTGATACTCTGTGTTGCTTATGGGGATTAAGATAGAAGAGCTGGGAATGAAGGAGAAAAGTTGAACCTGGGAATAAGGAGAGGCGGGGGAAAGCTGGCTTTAATTTTGGTTTCATTTCTCATACATTGCTCTATTTTTAATTGACAGTGAATTAAATTTATTTTCTCAAATTTGAATCTGTCATGTCTGTGAGAAATTTCCCTGTCCTTTTTGTCTTATTTTCTTCCCTTGTCCTGGTGAGAAGAACTGAGAGAACAGTTTGTTGGGCATCTCGCAGCAAGTCAAGGTTAACCCATCACAGTGTTCATGAGGAAAAGTAGCAAGGGCAATAGTCTGATGTCCAGAGAAGCAGCATGCAAGACCTGAATCCCCTGCAAGCAGCAAGCCTACCTAACAGTAGGTCAGGTCAGTAGATGGAGGCCTTCCCACTGCCACAGTGATGTTTCCTCCTAACATCACCTCCTTGCCTCTGCTACCACAGAGGTGTCCACTTGCAATCCAGAGAACACAGTCTTTGCCTGGCCTTCCTGGAGGTTTGAGCGCTCTTGTTTGCATGGGCTCAGAGAAGATCCTGTAAAATTTGTTTACATATCCCTCCCACAGTGCTGTGCCATCTGCCCTTTTCACAGCTGCTTGCCCTGTTGGCAGACCCAGCTCCCAGAGCCAGGGACAGCAGCTCCTCCAGCCCCAGCCCTGTGAGATGCACCAGGCAGCCCTGCAGCCCCAGTTCTGGGTGGCCCTGTCCTCTCTCCTACACAGCTATGCCATGCCTGGTGTGTTCGCTGCAGTCAGTGGGGACTGCGCACAATGACACGTCAGCCCTGTTACTGCTCAGTCCTGTGCTGCCTTCACCAGCATCTCCAGCTCTTTTCCATGCCCACAGAGTGGTATGTCTGTTAGCTGCCTCTATTTGTTTTAACACCTTTTTATGTCTTAAATCAAAGGACTCTCCAAGTCAGACCCATAAATCTCAAATCTTTGCTACAATCTGTGAAGGAGACTATTTTTTTTACTTTATTACTGAATCCAAGATCCTTTCTCCTACCTCTGTTTGCATATGTAAGGATGTAAAATGTTTCACTTTGAATGATTGCACTGTATTGAATTTGGGTTCAGGCTTTCCTGGAGCAATACATCCACATTTATTGAAATCCATGTGATCCAGTTAATTCTGTATTTAATACCAGTTTCTATCTTCAAAATACAGTCCCTTGCATTTTTAGAAATCATTGTTTCGGGCCATTATAATTTACGTGTGCTTTTAGGATATACGGCTTTGTCCCTGATCTGTACAAGTTCTGAAATAAATCAGGAGATATACAGCCAATATAAAATAATCTTACTCTTTTGAAAAGAAATTAAAATTATTCTTGTAACACCATGAATACTACAACTAGATTTATATTGCTTGTATTATCATTGCTTCATCATTATTTCTATTATTATTCCTTTTGGTTACACAATGAATGAGAGGAAAATGAAACAGAATGTCTTATAATTTTATGGCATAATAGTGATTCTTGTACACAACTAATAAACATGTCTCTTAGCTCTGTCAATGTGATAGATTTTATATCTACTAAATATGCTTAGTGGTATTATTACACATGTATTTCACAGTTTTTCTACATATATTTAGTAATTTTCTTTAACTGGTAAATTAAGCTGAATTAAATATTTTCACACCTTCTATAGAAGTATACTAATCCCACATTTTAAAAAAATATTTCATGGGAATGTATTCAAGATTTACTAAGACAACATTTCCAAACATTTTTTTCCAATACAATTTAAACAAATATAGTGTAAAGGTAAAGTAGGCAATTTTGAAGTATTTCATTGGGGACTAACCCTTTTTCTCCTCTGTACATTGTAAACCTTTAATCTTGAACTGAACCCAAGCAATATTTTAAAATAGTGATGCTCAGAAGGAAACATTACATGTTTCCATCAGTTTTATCTTTTTTAAACACATGCAGCAGATTTAAAAAAAAATTGAGAAAACTCCCAAAACTTGGGTATTTGGCTTCCTAATTTTACATAAATTATAAGATAAACTTAGGAGTGAGAAGCCTGTTTATACACAATGAAGCACATAAAAGCAGTGTAATCTAAATGGAAGAAATTGATTTTTAGTATTGAATGAGCACATTGATTTTCATCCTGACAAAAGAAAATAGTGTCATTGGATACAGTCAACAGGAAATGAGGTGTCTTCTTTGAAGTATATAATACAATGATCTGATAAACACATTATCTCCTCAACAAGCAGATGCCAACAACTACACTACAAAAAGAAACACAAACAGAAACCAAATAATTACAACAGATACACTGTGCTTCATTACTCACTGCCACCATCATCACTGCACCTTCTTATTGAGAAGAAAGATAAAGATGATTGAAATGAAGAGTACTTCACATCACAGTGAGCACATAGTATGTTTTTTGTATACAATATAGTCAATGATTTATTGGTTGAAGGTTTTGGGGGGTTTTTTGGTTTTTTTTTTTTTTTGTTATTCATTTTAATTTTTTAGTTCTGCCAGGTGAGAAGACTTTCCAGAAGACTATTACATAGGTTTTGAAGCAGCAAATGCATTTTACAAATTTAGGAGCAGCGTAAGGCAGCTAACACCTACAAAGAGTAATGCTGTCCCAAAAAGAAAAGCCATCAACTTTTAGAAGACCTATGAAATGCAGCCAAATGTTATGCTGTGTTATTGTTGTGTTACTGTTCGTATTTGTTTACCAACATGTAGATGCCAATTCTGTCCTTTGTAGGAATTTGAGGTGATGGTCCTTCTTTTATCCTTTTGCTTTATAGCCCCCTTGTTACAGCAGTTGTGTGTTGGTTTGATGATTACTGCACTGTGTTAAGAACCTCAGGAGACAAAGAACTGGTAAACAGGTAAACTGACAAATATCTTTGAGTTTTATTTGAGGAAGCAGCATTGCTTTGTCTAAATATTCTGCTATTCTTTTAATGAAAAGCTCAAGGTGGCAGTCATACTCTGAAACAGTCCTCGTGAACCCATTTCATTGCCATGATAAAAAATTTGCCTTTTAGCACTTCTTTCTTCTGAAATGCATAAAAAAAGATCTAATGTCCCTATTAGATTGCTATTTCTGACCTTGTTAACAGCACTCTTCATGACTAAAAAGAAAGGACACATTTCACAAGTAAAAAAGAAGCAGTCTTTGGAGCTTCTCTAGCTGTCATTATTAGGCTTAATATGCAACAACAATAAAAAAATCAACTAACAAACCATAAAAAGAAAGGAAACATCACTCCTCAATAGCATCAGAACATAGTGTGATCCACCTACCAAAATACAAATAATTTCCATGGCTACCAAATGAGATGGAAACTTTGGGGGTTTCATTATGACTTGAGTCATACATTGGTACACATTAAAATGTGTACCATTTTAATGGTACACATGGTAGATTTTCAGTTGTTTTTGTTTATTACAGTATAGTCAGCAATATGCATCTTGTTAAATTTGAATACAGGTTAGAATTAATTAGTCACAATTAGTCACAAGAGTTTTTTTCACATTGGATATTTTGGGAAGATTTGTTATCTCTTTTTTATGTAGATATATGATCTTTCACACACATGAAATTACACCTCAGGATATGTTTACGTATCAAAATCTCCATTTTTTTCCCTCTGTTGAGCAGAACACAGAGGAAAGGTCAAACAAGTTTCCAGTTGTCTATTTAAAAAATAAACTGAAGTCCCGTTCCTCAATAACTGAGTAAGTAGGGATGCCCTAGTACCAAAAAGGATATGTTGTTTTTTAATGTATATATTCAAACCACAGATTAAATATTGTAAAATTATTATAGCTAGGGATGCAGAAAATGAGTGCTGATTGAGCAAGGCTAACACAGGTCCTTTAAACAGATCAGGATGATTTTGTCAGCTTTTTGTTATCTGACCAGGAATCAGTGAAAAGGTCTTAGAGTGTGACCTACACGTTTTATGGATATTTAGTGAAATAACTGTATTTTAAAGTTAAACAAGCAAACACATCCTGCCACTGCCCTCTCCCCTACTCCCAACCCTGAATGGAGTGGATTTCTTTTCAAGTTGGAGTCATTCCCTTCAGAGCATTGAATGTCAGAGGTTTCTTCTAGAGCTGACCTAAAGAGATAGCAAGGTTTCTAGTGTCTATTCCACTACTTTTAAGCCCTTCCACAAATAATACTGGGTTCAATTTCACTTAAATTAGGTCACAGTTTCTCTAATAGTCTTGCCTTTTATTTTAATTTAAATAATTTGAATTTTAAACTCATAATATCCTCAAATAGATAATGAGATACCATTAGAGAAATGGTCAAGACCCAATGCATATTTTATGACTGAAGGATTACTTCTCCTAGCCTGTGATCATTAAAGGAATATGCATATAGTTTTAGTTGTGAACCTTCAATACCCATATAAAAAGTAAAGGAACTATTACAGTAATAATTTTATACCAATTTCATTATAACTTTTAAATTATTATCAGATCGCTGGTACCACTAATGGATTTAGATTATCCACTACCAAGTCTGAGTCCAAATATGAAGTGCTGCACAAAACATCTAACTGCTATTAAGTACAAAAATAAACACATAGAATTAGAAATTTAATCAATTGAAATAGATACTTTTTAGACATTTGGAGGGAAATTGTGTTGATTCCTAGGGACCTAGATTAATATCTGTACATAATGCTGTACAGTATTACCCTAATGGAGCCACTATTCAAAGGATAGCTCAGTAATCTCCATTATGGTATTCTCACAGAATTTTATCCAATTTATTTGCAGTCAGACAAACTAGATAGCTTTCTGGCTTCTTGCAAATCCTTGAAAAATAACCTGAAATCTTAGACATAACAGTGAATGACATTTTGATGGCATGACATACTCTATTGCACCAGGCAGCAAGGCAAGTCATTGCTGCTGCATAATTGTCTCCACTTCAAGATCAGCTAAAACCAACAAGAATGGCAACATTTTCAGTATTCTTTATTTTCCATGGATGGTTAGGAAAACCCTTTCTTTCCTTCGTGATTTTTTTAATCTTTATTTATAATTTCCTTGATATTATTGCCTGAGTTAGAAATTAGTTCTTTTCCAATGCACTGTTTGGCACCAGTGTTTTAAAGGGCTCTGGATCAAAAGCTTTGATTCAAAATGCAGAATTGGCCTCCATGAAAATATATTGTGTTTAGTTCTTTGGTTTCTTGTAAGGATAGGGATCAGATATTCAAGATTAGTTTCAGGTTCAGACTTTTTCAGTATCAAATAGGAAGTCAGGAGATATATAGAGAAATAGATGTTAACATGTAAGATTAAACATAGAATCTGTAACAGATTTATGTTAAATAGATATAAGTTTCGGCTGAACAAAAGTATCAAAGAGATTGTCTTACTTCTGTTGAGTATAAATCCATGCCAAGGGGGGATGGGGGAGGGGAAGGCTTGAACTTAATTTGAATCTAAACTAATGACCTTGTTCAGCTCCATTTAAAATCCATTAGCATTTCCAGCTCCCAACTTTAACAGAATGTCAATAGTTCATTAAAATTAAATTACAATCACAATATTTTAATTTAGGCAAAGTAAGGGAATAAACACACAATCTGTTAATCAAAACTAATGTCACTCTCCTTTCCTTTGCAAAATTCTCCACATGAACAAAATTTGAAAATAAATATTGTAATATAGATAAGAATTTTGGAAATTTTCCAAATACTGGCAGTTCATGGTATATTTACCAATTTCAGATATGGCAAGTGGCAACAATATTTGCTTAGACTTTTCAAATAATAATTCAATTATAAAATGAATCTGATTTCTACTAGCTTAATGCCCCATTTAACTCATAGCTATATGGGTGCCTCTGAAACCCACATAATTCAGGTTAAATACTAATTCTACCTAATGCAATTCCAGTTGTTCTTTATAATATATTGTCTATACACCTTTTTTATAGTGAAGAAGTCTAAGAGGATTTTGTTTCATCATATGTTTGTCTGTTTTTTCAGATATTTTCTACAAAGAATGAAAGACAGTAGTTGCTCCGTACTGCAGAATTCTACAGATGTATAAAAATACAGAGTTCTACATTAATGCATAGACTGTGAATTTATCATTACACTGTATCGTCTAATTCAATTATTATCATATGATGTAAAATTAACCTCACAAATAAAACACAAAACTTAGAGGTAAAAACATGTGATGCTGGAACTAGTGCTGTGCAATTTCTCATCTGAAAGCTCCAAATATGTATTGTGAAGTCACTGAGACTTCTCTCCAATCACTACAGTTTGAAGGCTTGTGCTATATGGACACTTTTTGTCCAAGGCGGCAATAAGCCCATCATTCATAAATAATTCCAGGCAGCAGAATCATTCCTGTTACTGAAAAATAAAAGTTCCATTATTTCTTCAAGGGGTTTTCATTTTTGGAAAGGAACAGGTTTAAAAAGCATATCAGTTGCAAGCACAAAAAACAACCCCCTGCACTTCTTCATTAAAAAACAAACAAACAAACAGAAAGAAAAAAAATATTAGGCCTATCTTGTCCACTACTGTGGGAAATAACCACAATTAAACTACAGGGAAATTGTTTTAAGTATGGAACTATTAACTTGGCATGTTTGTTACTGTGATTCGGTCTTTTATAAAGGGAGTCCTTAAATGCAAAATACTAGAATAACAAGGACAGAGGGAGAGAAGAGAAGAGAAGAGAAGAGAAGAGAAGAGAAGAGAAGAGAAGAGAAGAGAAGAGAAGAGAAGAGAAGAGAAGAGAAGAGAAGAGAAGAGAAGAGAAGAGAAGAGAAGAGAAGAGAATTAGAAGTCTAGTCATTTTGAAGAAAGGAGGCATATTTTAGATGCTCCCCACTAAGCGAAATTTATTCATGAAGTGTATTCTGTGGGGCTTAAATAAGTGAATACAACTGTTTTGATCTCTCCTGAAAGAATGATCATCATACATGTAGAGATGGTCTGGATCTCATGAGACTGTGGACTTCTTTGGAGGTTTCTATTGCTGCTAAAGATTATCTAACAGTCTGAGCCACCAGGGAAACAAAATACGTGAGTGCACATCTGCTTACATACACATACCTTCATTTGATTTCAGGGGCTTGAACCTGTAAGCATAAATTCCACTGAAAAGCTTTAATGGCTCATGTGAGGCTGACCATAATTTTTCTCTGTTGAGGAGCTGACAGTGCTACTTGACTTCTGTCAAATAACTTGATTGCAGAATTGTTCTCAGAGATGTTTAAATGTTTTAGGGAAGGCAAGGTCTATGAGCTAAAATAAAGTTGATTCTTCTTTTCTTCTGAGACAGTTTAGAGAGGGATTATTGTGAAAAAAGATTGAGACATAGGTTAAGAGAAAAAGAAAGACTAGGCATTTTTATATGACAGACTTTTTATATGGCATATATAATATAAATCTGCAGCACTAGCACAGTGCTAGTAGTTAATTTATTCCATAGTTGTGTACATTAAGATGTACCAGTTTATCTGAAAAGAATCTCCACAATTTTTTTTGTCTGGGTCTTTGCTTTTTTGTTTTACCAAATAAATTGGGATTTGAAATAAAAACAGACAAGATGAAGAAAATGTACCAAAGATATAAGGTATTTTATAATGTACTTAAAAAGCTATCTAGTGCATTTATGTATTATAAATTAATTATATAACTTATGGTCCTTATTGAAGCTAATAAGGTATTATTTGCTACCTGTGGGTAATGTAGTTTAAGTAGGAACAGTCATAAAAGACTTCTCATTATTAACATGTGACTTACGTTACTAATATGATTGTTATAATTTACCTCTACTTATTTATAAAATATAGATCAAAGAAGCTCTTACTTCTTTTACTTAATTTGTGTATGTATAGTACACTTGAGTTAAGAAGGAATATTTATAAAAATAAAGTTGTACATATGTATGCTTACATAGAATTGAAACAATGTTCAATTATAGATTTTAAAAAAATTTATCGCTAGTTAAAATATCTTACTTTACATTCCCTTGCCCAAATAGTTAATGAAACCCATCTGATGTGTTATCAAGCTACATTTGCCCTACAAAATACCTTAACAGTGCTTTAGACAGGTGTTGCAGTGTGAGGGAAGGAGGCATAGTTATTTTTGCTGGGGTTTCATGTCTTGGTTCAGTTTCTTTTGGCTTGGGTTTTCTCTATTTTCCATGGAAATAGCAGACCTTAAATTATAACTTTTTTCTTGGCAATATTAAGATGACCCATAATTTGATATTATTTTGCATGTTGAATAACCTGCCCAATGCCCTTTAGAGGAATTCCATTAATTAGGGAAGATTGGGATACTTAAATCTCAGGATAGAACAATTTCACACGGCTATTTCGAGTTATAACATAGAATCATAGACTCATTGAATCATAGAATGGTGTGGGTTGGAGGGGACCCTAGAGGTCCTCTAGTTCCAACCCCCCTGCCATGGACAAGGACACAATCACAACCCACATCTCAACCTAAATCACACCATTCTTTGGAAACCATGAAGGAATATATCTAATATACGCCGTGCCATCACAATAATTATAAAAGATAAGCACATATTTTGTATTAGTACATTTTTAAAAAGCAGATTGAATTAAAAAATTATTTCTGTCTTTTTTTTCCCATTTTAAAAGCATATTTAAGCAGTAGAATTGCAGGTATGCCACTGATGGTTTAATGTGCTAGCTGCAAATAATTTACCTGAATATGGTTAGAGATAAAAGTAGCATGCTTGCACTCTTGAATCCACATCATGTTGTATTCTGCTGGTGTCAGTCTCTAGGTTCTCATTGCCAAGAGCAATTCTTTCTTTTTCTTTTTTCTTTCCTTCTTTTTTCCTGTAGTTTAAGAACATGGGAAGTACAAACTATCAATTCTTCACAGGTACTGAGCAAACTGCCTCTAAAATATTCTTTTAATAACTTCTTCAGGGAAAACAGCCTTTCAGTCAAGGATACCTCTAATTGTGTTGGATTTACTTGACATTTTCCTAAGATCTTATGAAGTGATGAGGAAACTGAATTTGACAGTAAAGGGAAATTTTTGACATTCACTTGGTCTCTAGTGAAGTTAAAATATTGCTATTAAGGAACTACTACCTCTCAGGATGCTGCAATTATTTTTCTCAACATTTTTTATTTGCTGAATAAGAGATGCAGATTCTTTCTCTTACAAGGCTTCTAGCAACAAATTGTTTCTTTTTATTATAGAGAGGAATCATAAGTAATACAGACCAGACAATGGGAAGATGAGACATTGCTGAATTATTGAAGCAGATGAATAGAATTAATCTTGAAATTATTCTCTGAAGAGAACAATCAGGTAACTTTTAAATAAGCATCTGTTTCACATTATGCAGTTTCTAGTAAAAATGTGTAATTTATACAGTATTCCAAATTGTTTTTTCCAGTCTACTTTAAAGTTGGAGGACTAATATACAAGGAGAAAATCCTGTCACTGCTTGGCTTGAGACTCATTCTGTGGCACACAAGAACAGATTTAAGGCAGTGTAAAGTCAGGTCACTTTTATTCAAAGTTATCAAAACAGTTGCCATCACTATTTTCATTTTCAATAAAGGCTAATGAGCAATTCCTCATATATTTTATTTCTCCAATTAGGTCCATTCCTACTAGTTTTCTTCCATTTTTCCTTATTGTCTCAGGAGTATGAGAGGAATATCCATATAGATGACTCATAGACCTAACATTGTCAAAACTATTTTTACTGTGTAGCTGTGTAAGATGTTTCCTCAAAAGTAAGTTTATGCACAAACCACATGTCAGAGGAGTTACATTTATGGGGCTTCTTCTAGGAAACATTTTTAAATATTGGTATTTTTTGACAATGTGAAGAGATAAACATTAAAACAGCTGGTCGGGTTATGTGCAAGCTCACAAAACATGTTTCTAATACATCAAGCAAATGCCTGCCAAGACTGACACGGTGTTTTCTTTGCATAGAGAGATGGACTAGATACCATCTGAAGGTCCCAAGGTAACTGCAGATGTAAATTTAGAAGCAGTTCTCTTGTCACTCTTTAAATAATTTTATTATTTTATAGCTCAGTTCAAAGTAATTTTAAAAAGTTATATGGCTTTAAAGATCAAACTGGAACAAATACCTTATGGAACACTTGTGAAAATACTCTTGGATTTATCATGTAATCTTTGTTTAAAAATTAAACCCTTAAATGAAACAGTGTTTTGTGTTTATGAAGAATAGATTTTAATTTGGAAATAAATAGGAATCTTATGTAATTTTAAATAGTTCACCTACTTTTTTAAAAAACAGACAAAGATGAAAAATACTGTAGAGGGTTCTAGGTTTGGAGTAATTAATAAGTTTTATCAACTAGTGAGAAAGTAAACATATATTTATAATTGATCTTAAATTTGCATATAGTCAAACCAAAGGGTGTTTCAACATGATGTTGAAAATAAAAGCGAGTTCTCATTTTCAGTTTCTAGGTTTTTAACTTTTTATTCTGTCACTGTGCATTGGCCCACTTCAATATTTTAATTTGTGTGAGGATGACTAATTCATGCTCCAGGAGTTGTGCCCATTAAAAGCAAAGAATGGCAATTTATATTTTGTTTAGAAATTTCTTGTGGATATTCCTGTTACTAGATGATTAATTGCCTTAAAAAATATTCATCTGTGGAAGAAGTCAGCTTTTGGGAAGCTCCTGCCCAAGAAACCCCAATACTAACCTATAAATGGTATTACAAAGAGTAGTCAAGTAGCCTGAGTAGCCATCACAGACTTTTAGCAATAGGGTTTGGCTTGGATATAGGCAGCAGTTTTAAGTCCTTAATAAAAAGATTTGAAGCCATATATCCACTGCCCCTCTAGGTTCTATGGAGGAGTATTTCAGAGAATAATATTGTCCAACTTCTTACTGAAGGTATTTTGTAGACAGAAAAATGTGAACACAACTCAGAGGATGAATACATGATATGAATTTAATTCAGTCTTAAAGCAAATCATTTGGTAATAAAGTTCCACGACTTTCTGTTTCGTCCAGGTTTTTGGAACTGCTCCTCTTACTAGAATGTGACTGGTTGAAGCTTTTGAGATGGAAGAAACAAAGTGTGGTTGCTGTCACCCTTTCTCAGACACCTGCACTGAGTGTCTAACCTAAGAGACTGCAATCTGTTGAAGAAAAGCTACTAGAACGCTTCAGTTCTTATTCTAAAGTCTGGCATTTCATACAGAGTTGGATCCATCACTACCTCTGAAACTTAAAAGTATCAGAAACAGGATGGAAACCATGAACTACATCTCCATAATTTCCAAATAGAGTAGGTATCCCCAAAATACTTTCCATGCATATATTGCAATCCTGACACTCTCTACCGTTCAACTTTTTTCCTATCAGACTAGAGGGGGCAATTCCTGAATACCACTGTCAAAAGAAAAATATATGTCCTATGTCACTTTTTGAAAAAAAATATTGCACAATTTGCCCTTGGTGGTGTGTTATTGTTGTTGCCAACAGTTTATACCTGTTTTCTTCATTTATATGGTTTTGTGCTTTGCTGAGATATATGCTTTACTCTTTCTTATTTTTTTATTACCCTATCCATCTTCAATAAAAAGTACTATCATTTATTATTAGATATGCAAAGACAGAACCTCATTTACTCCTGACAGAACTCTAGTTGCTAGGAATGAATAAACCACTGGTGTCGGATTCTATCAAACAATAAAATTTAATAGGAAGAACATTAGGGCACTGTAATGGCTCCCCGCAGTTTCAACCAATCCATGTCCACTCAGAACCAAACGATTCAAGAGTAATTGTACATCACAATCCTGTCGGAATGTACAGAACTGTATGTGCACAGAATTTTTCACGGCAACAAGAAGAGTACATCTTATCCCCAGAGGCAACTGGTATCAGCCACCAGTAAAAAACAGTTGGAAGAAACCAACATAACAGTGGCTTTCTTAAGACAATGCCTTAGTGTAAAGCAAACATGTGCCTATAGTGTAAAAAGGTGGTTAATTGCACAGATATTTACTTTCCTTATTTATTTTATGAAAATATGTCTGAGCAGGTGCAAAATCTGCTGTGAAAAATAAAACAGTGGTTAGCCTGGTGGGCTGTTTTTTACAATTGTGTGGAATTTCCAATAAGTGACCATAATTTTTTTTTTTTTCCTAATAAGTAAAATTATGTTACGTTTTGTATTTTTTGGGAGGTAAAAATACACAAGGTACTCAATACGCTCATCTATCAGCTGTTGATATTGCCCTTATAAGTAAGAAAGTTATTACAGTTTTTCTGTTTCTTTTTTCCTAATTCTCATGATTTAGAGACTTCAGGTTGAATTTTCCTGTCAGAACTGTGAAAGAGAAAAGGCTCCAGGCTTAAGAAGAGGATTATAGTTTTCTCCAAAATCTCACACAGTAGAAGTCCTCAGTCAGATTTTCTTTTGTTCAAAATATGGCCTCGTTGCCATTGTAAACTTCTGTCAATCTAAGCTTCTTGTCTTATGCAACTTTAAAAGAAAGTCTGTATACGCTAAATTGAAAGAAGAAAAAAAAGCTAAACTGAAAAATAAGGATTAATTTTCTCACAATATATTTTTAAGAAAGTCTCTTTTGATGAAATGAAAAACCAAGCGTTGTATAAAACCGTATTTCAATCTTAGCAGTATCAATAAATTCTGTTTATGCATTTATAGATACAATTTTATTACACTTTCATTATAAGCCTTATTTTCAAGTCCTAATACAAAATTATCACCCCAGAATTCCAGTTCTTCATCTACTTATTTATTTTCATGGAAAAAGAAAACTGGTTATTTTGAGATTTATTTGCTTTGCAGAATTATTGAGTCTAATTTCTACCAGTACATGGCTTGACCACAAAGTAATCACTGTGGTTTTACTTTAGCCATGAAATTAATGATTTAACATTTGAGCCTGTATTTTGCCACCTGGATCACATGCTTTGCAATTGTTGCTTGGATGACCTCAACTTCTGTGGGGGAATTTCACTTAACCATCTGAAAAAAGTAATAGTGTGATTAAATTATTAACACCTATAAGCTTGAGTTTCATGTCCTGAAAACACAAAAAGAAGCCCTTTCCTTTTGTGGTATAAAAGGAATATTGATATGGAAGTCCATTTCATAAAATCAGTCTATTTGCAGCAGAAAGATGTTCCTTATTTTAAAACAATACTTGTAATGTAATCTCTGACAAGGAGTTTTTCCATGACTACTTTAAAAACAACAGTCAATTTGATAAAGAAAAGTTACTGACCTTTTAATAAAACTACCATTAGCATATAACCTTAAGAACATAAGTTTCTATGTTTCTGTATGTTTCTTTGAAACTTTGAGGCATGAGCCTAAAATTTGCCCTTACAGACTACCTTAACACAGATATGTATACGCACTTTAAAATATATATATTGTATATTCCCATCTTAACATGATATTTTAATATCATTTCCTTAGACAACTATTCTTTTCTGTAGTTTTCAGATTTTTAGGAACTAAAAAAAACCCTAACAATGTCATCTATCCATGCTTTTTCCAAATGATATGTAAATTACAAGGCAAAAAATCTTGTCCTCCTGAAATGAACAATAATTTTTGTATTGATGTGAGCAGAAAAATATTCATACAGCACTTTTTAATTAATTTCTAATTTTAGTCAGCTAGACCTTTTTTTTTTTTCAATCAGACTGAAGTAATTATTATATTAGAACTAACAGTCATAACATACTGCTTTCTGTTTCCTTTTTACTGATGTATAGGCTAAGGCTCATCAAAAAAAAAAAAGTCACAACTTGGTTGCACACCAACAGTGGAATTTCCACTGTTTAGAGAGTGCCTAAAGTATCTTTCTTCCACACTTAACAAAATATACTTTGTTCTGCATTAAAATCACTTGTCTGCTTGTCTGACTATTCTACTCTAACCTAATTTTCCCACTTCACTGATCAGAGAGGATTTTCCCACTCCTTTTCCCAGTAACAAGAAGTACTAACTTCAATTGTTAAAAGTCTTTATTTTAGATCCTTTCACAAAAAGTTATCGGTTTATGGAGGATGCAATAGTTCAGTCTGTAGCTGTCCTTAAAATCTTTTACTGTGTTGTAAGAGAATATATAGATCTTGAAATCAAAGTTTTAATACCATAAAATAGAAGGAGGTCAGTACAAAAGTTGCAATAGTTACCTAGAGACAGCTGCAGATGACCAAATACAGATTTCCCAAACCAAATATGTTTGGTTTGATGAATTTTCTAATAGTTCTGAGACATAACATTTTCATTTATGATAGTGTTTTGCAGAGCCTTCTGGCCATTGCTGCCTACCCTAACATAGGAAGAATACAGCTAATAGAAACTGCTGGCAAGTGTGTAAAAATAATGAAAAGGCTTCAGACATTGCATTTTCCATAAATTAATTCCCTGTAATCCATATGTGTTTTCTACAGTTCAACAAATCCTTTAAAGATGAAAGCTTTAATTTAAAATCAAATAGTATAACAATTGCACATTTTCTTGTTGCCCAGAAATCTCTATTGATTTTTTTCCCTTCAGCAGTTATCTTCTTCAAAATAAAATAATAACTTATGTTTCTTGAATTTCAATTAGATCCAAGAAAGAGAATTTACCGGGGGAGATATCTGAGAAACCACATGCATCTTTACGATACAGACTCGTTTGAATACCTCTGTTTGCATTGTCTGATCACATTAAATCTGCCCTCTGGGTAGGATGAAAATAAGTAAGAAATACAAATATGCATTAAGTTTTGTGTCACTGGCTTACTTTTTTATCATTTCAATAGACATTTCAAGTGAAATTTTGCCCAACAGAATAAGCCATCTTACAGACAGGTGTTAGAAATTCCATGTCCAAAAATGATGTATGGACTATTCAGGGATTTGGGTTCAGTTTGAGAAATTTTTTTTCTGATGAGACTTATAAACACTGCATGTCTTCTAACATAATCCTGGTTTTTGCCAAAATTCAAAGCATTCAAACCTTTGCTCTTTCTCTCTTGTATTTATGATCGTGAGGAGGTTTTGGTAAGACCTTCCACAGACTTTAAGCAACAGTTAGTAGTGGCACAAATTAATTCAAGCCCAGGCTTTCACATTCTCATCTTACTCTACCTTGACCTTGCATCAGTCAAGTATGCTGATATGTATATTAACTCCAATACAGAAAAATTGACTTGGTGTCCCACAATTTCTATTCACAAACACCTACACACATAATTAATCTCTTGGGTTTTTCCAATACCTTTGTATATTAGTGAGAAAAAAATTATATGCTGTGTGATTTGGTTACAAAACTTGAACATTTGAGGCCCCCAAGGAAATCAAGTTTTGCCAATAAATAATGTCATTGCAGACACCTTGCTGTTTCTTCTGAATTTTTCTGCAAGTTATTTGAACTGGAAGTAAGGGAGCATTTTCCCTCTAAACAAACCTATACTAAAAATAGTTTGTTTAGGCCCCACATTCAGCATTCAGAGAGAAGACTCCAGCTCTCATAAGAGCATCTGAATGAGGACAGGTATTGTAGTTTAGGCATTGTATTCCCCAACTTAGTGTTCCCACTGAAACACCCCAGTGCTACATTGCATGCTCACTTCTCCCCATCCCCTCCCCCAGCAGCAGGATGGAGAGAAGAATGGGAGTTACATAGAAGTAAATATCATCGATTGAGATAAAAACAATTCACTAGAAACAGCAATGAAATAAGAAACTGAACAAAACAACAATGCTTAAAGTATACAAGATGAGTGAGTGATTCACATGTGATTGCTCACCACACAGGACTCTGTGCTAACCAACTACACACTTTGGCAAGCCAGAAAAAACTCAATTCCCCTCCATCCTCTCTGTGCATGGCATGAGGTGGTATCAAATAGGCCCAGCATTCTGGCCATGCCCCTCCTGGCTGCTGCAAAAGTTAACCCTGTCCTGGACAAAACCAGAACAATACATCTCTCACTGGGTATTTCCTACAACTTCATGTTCTACATTTCCTACAACTTCATTTCCTACAACATCTCATCAAAACATCTCTCACTGGGTATTTCCTACAACTTCGTGTATAAACATTTCCACATGTATGCATGTGTTTCAGATGGTCAGCCTTCTTTAATGGTCCACCCATTCCTCTTCTCATTCATACTTGTGCCTGATGTTACTCCATTCTAGATGCAGAATCCAGCATTTGGACTTTTTAAATTTCAACCCATTAAGCACTGTTCAATAGTTCAATCTATCTTTAAGGATGGTCAGACCACCAGTTGCCCAGACAGGTTTAGGAGTTTCCATCTCTGGAGGTGTTCAAAACCCAACTGGGCACAGATGCTCTAGATGACCCTATTTAAACAGTGAAGTAGAACTAGATGATCTCAAGGTGTCCTTTCTCACTTAAACGAGAATCTGGGATTTATAATAAAAATCTATGGACAGATTGAACTGGAAGCATTGGTCAGCTTCCAGAGCTGATGTCATTGGTATCAGGAAGACTTGGCGGAATGAGTCCCATGACTAGAGTGCTGGGATGGGGGGGTCTATCATCTGCTCCAGAAGGATAGGACAGGTGAGGTGGAGGTCTCACACTGTACTTAGTGAAGAGGTTTGATTGTACAGATATTATAGTTGGTGATGACATGTTTGAGAGCCTCTGGGTGTGCATAGGGAGATGGGAAGCAAAGGAGACTTTTAGAGGGTATCCACTACAGACTACCCAGGCAAAATGTAAGCACTGATGAATTTTTCTACAGGCAACTAGGAGAAATCTCTGGATCAGTGATGCTTGTTCTTCAGGAAGAATTCAACTTTTCAGACATAACCAGGAATATCATGCTTCTTTAAAAAAGAAGCCAGTCTTGGAAATTCTTTAAGTTTGTAGAAGATAATTTCTTGTCAAAAGTACCCAGTGAGCCAACCAGGAAATAAGTTTTTAGGACATGTTATCTGTAAATAGAGAAGGACTCCAGGGGAATGTGATGGTAGGTGGCTGTCATGGTCATGCAGATCATGAAATTACCAAAGGAGCAAGTTTAAATTTTTTTTCAGTAAATAGAAAAAGGACAACAGACTCGCTACACTGGACTTCAGGAGAGAAAACTTTATTCAGGGAGCATTCATTAGAGAATCCCTGGGAGTTTGGTTTTGAGAGCTTAGGAGTTCATGAGTGCTGGTCAGTCTTTAGGAAATACTTCTTAGAACCACGAGACCAGGCAATTCCACAGTGTCTTAAGTCGAGCAATTGGGGCAGAAGACCAGCTTGGCTTAACAGGGAGCTCCTCATGGAGCTCAAGAGGGAAATGAAGAGGAAAATTATGGTCTTTGCTCATGAAGTTGAACTTCATGGGAAGATAATACAACTGTGGTTGATACATAGAGGGAAAAGACATGAAAGGCCAAAGATCATCTAGAGTTGAAACTGGTCAGTGTGATGTCAGACAATAAGAACAATATTTAAAAGTATGCTAATAGCAATAAGTAAGTAATTTTTTTTTCCTGTGTTCAGAGGGGGTCTCCTGAATTTGAATTTGTGGCTATTCCTCTTGTTCTGTCACTGGGCACCACTGAAAAGACCATCAGTGCCATTTCTTTTCTACACTCCATTAGATATTTATATGCATGGATGAGATTTCCCTTTAGTACTCTCCCTCTCTAAGCTGAACACTCCCTGCTTTCTCAGCCTCTAATTGTATGAAAGATACTCTTGTTAATGGAGTCCTTTATCCTTGTAGAAATATTTATTCCAGTGATGTAAATGTATTAAAATATATTTTTTTTCTCCCAAGGAAGCATTCAAATTGCCAAACTTGGACCATCTCTGTAGCTGCCTCATTTTTCTGCTTAATCAAGAACTTCACTTTCATAAGGACATGACTTACAACTAATGTGCACAAGAAGGTTATTAAAAACAAGGGTTAAAGGCAGGGAGTAATGGAAACTGGCTAAAAATCGTTGATATATTTAATTTCCTTTCTGTGTGTTCTGGCCACTGTGTTATTAAGAAAAAAGTTAGGTGCCAGATATTTCAATAAACACTTACCTAAAGTCCATGAAGAGCATTTGCATTTTTTATATATTCTCTGTGCTTTCAGGGAATAGACAGACTACATCTAATCTAGTGCATTGTGTTACCTTCTTGAGGCGCCTAAGTTTCTTCTACACCTAACAGATGGATGAGAAGTCCTAATTTAAATCTTATTGGCTCACTACACATGCACAGCTTTTTGTTTTTTTACCAGCTTTGTACTCAAGTGGTTATATGCAAAAACAAGTTAATTTTCCCAAGCTCATGTCTGTTTTGACAAACAAGCAGATATGACAAAAAATTTCTTGTATTTACCTTGACCCACAAACTTTCTCATTCCTTTTTTTTTCCAATTTTGTCCTTCCTTCCCATGAAGGAGGGGAAGTGAGTGAGTTTCTGGGTATGAGTTTGTCTAGTAGCCAAAGCTCATCCATCACAGCATGAAACTCTACTGAAGCAAAGGATATTTTCCTTAGTAAATCAATTTCTCAGTCTAGAAAAGAGACAACTTTAGGGAGATACCCATCTAAGCGTCACCAAAAGAGAGTGTTTTGGATTTAATGCCATTAATTTATGCAGGCTTTATCATTGCTGATTAAGTGGCACACTTTCTTATATTATTTTATATATTCTCTGACAGAGAACTGTTGCATTTAAAGCAAAGGAGCATAATCATTTGAAGGATGTAGTTTAATATATAAATCAGCATACTGGTAGAGAGACTTGTATAAAAATTTTAACAGCAATCTTTTAACAGTTACAATAATGAGGTTTACAATGGGTTTTACAAAAAAAAAAAAAAAAACCAAACCCAAAAGCCTAAAAAAAAAGAAAAATCCAGGTTGTAAATAAAGAATTTTAAACAGAATTAGCTGTGAGATTCATGTAATTGGGAAAAAAATCATTAGAAAAATATGTAGCACAACATGCTTTTCCAAGTCTTTCCATCTGTCTTAAAATTATATTCTTGTAGGTATAAGAGGCCCTTACTATGGTTCCTGTTGGTGCTTTACTCCCAAATTCCTCTGCACTTGAATTTCACAAAATCTGACAAGCATGCAAACTTACTGCATGATAAAGAGAGTGAGAGGAAGGACCCTGTAGGATTGGAGCCCCACGAGATAAGGTCGTTCTATAGTCTATTAATAGTGTTAGCAAACAAAAAAGGTAAAACCCAAGTAGCTCAATTTCATTCTTGTGGATTCACTGAAAGCTCTGTGATTGATCAGAAGGATTTGCATAACTCTGATGTAAATGGAAAGGGAAACACTACAGGTCATATCCTGTGGATCAAAAGCTTACTTGCCTGAAGCAAACTTTCACACCATTTGAAAGAGATGCTTAGCCCTGGTGTTAGCCAGGGGACATTGGGAGTGTGTGACTAGAAAACACAGAACTGTGAAGCCCCATGTTCCTCAGAAACGCAAATGAAAAAAGTTAGAACAGACAGATACCGAGCCTGCAAGGTCACTGGACCTTGGCCTTGAATCAGGGAATGACATTAGAAAATAGTAAAGGTTTTAATGCACTAACTGTTCACACAGGATAGTCTTTTATAGTAAGCAAGATATTTCAGATATGTTCACTACAAAGTTTAAGGTAACCAACAGAAATAGATCATCGGGAAAGCTGGGTATAACCAGTAGAATAGCTGAAGGATATGGCAGTTGAAGACATTGGTTTAGATCAAATTGCTATTTACAGCTCCATTAATCATAAATTTGTTTGAAATTTTAGGTGTTAAAATAGATCACATATCATTGGTCAAGCACATAGCTCCAGTTCAGCAGGGAGATTTGATAAAATATTACATCAAGCTTAGAGAAAGATGGTCAGCAACACAGGAAAAGACTGAGATAAATAATTCCTAGTCATCATTGTGTCTTTATGCCTGTTCTTGCACCATGTGCATTTTGTTCTCATATGGCAAAAACCGGCTTACACACAATACTGTCAGCATAGGGGGAGTGGTAGAAAAGCATCAGATGAATAGCAGACTGCCTCAGTTTAAAACAATTATACAGGGTGGAGACTCCAAAATTAGTTACCTCCTTTTTAGCTTAAACCATTCCCCTTTCACCAATGAGGAGAGAGAGATGCAAGAAGATATCAGTGAAAAGATATAACAATTTGCTAAAAGTAATATAGCAACAACCAAGATAACAGCAAAAACTACTGGTACAAAGGCGCTGAGATGCATGGTCCCCCGGGAACAATGAAAACAAGATGGCATGGAAGCTCTCTCCCTACTCCCAAGATGGTGGCCAACATAGCAGCCCGTGTGGCCCAGAAGACAAAGACAAGATGGCAGAGAAGCCCCACACTCTGGATCATGTGGCCAAGAGAGAGAACAAAGGAAAACAGCACAGCAACTGAACCTCTGAGATTCCAGAACTCCCTCCTCCCCCAAACAACAACCAATACAGAACAAGGACAAAACAAAACCATGGAAGAACTAATTTTTGTCCAAAATGAGTCAATGCCGCCAGGCCTCTGAAATAAACTTCCCAGATGTTGTAGCACCAACCCCCTCTCAGCATCTGGAAGTTGCAGAGAGAGAGTCCGAGTTCCCAGCGTGGTGCAGAGGCTGTGGGCAGCAGCTGGAGCTGGCAAAGTGGGTTCCTCCTCACACCCCCAACAAATGGCAGGTGGCAGCAGCAGTGAAGGCATTGCAGAATTCTTCAAAGCCTGGGGAGAAAAGAAGAGCTTCTGCCTTGTGCCACCTCAGCTTCTCAGGCTGTGACTTGGGAACCTGCCCAAAGCAACCCCGTCAGGAGCCCAGAGCAAACAAAAGAGCTTGCTGTGGGTCTGTTCCCTATTTTCAAAGGGACACCACACCTCCTCCTTCCCATGGACTGGGGTAAAACACTCTGGTTCTGATTCAGCCCTGGGTCTTTAAGGGACAGTAAAACAGACTGGATGATCAGGAAAAATATAGAATGTATATTTTTGGTCACCTAGGACACAGATGTAAATAGAAATGTATATCTAGCTAAACATCTAGCTAGATTCAAACAAACAAATAAAAAAGAAGAAAAGAAGACATAAAAAGAAGATCTGGGAGATAGGTAAACTATAGCATATAGGAATTCAAGCTATATACAAACATTACAGTGAAATCTTCCATGGGCTTCATGGGAAATGGTAAGGCGCTGTTACATCTCTGGATAAAAGCCAGCTCTACAGTGTGTCAGACAGAATTAGAAAAACCAAGAAGCAACCAGCCTTGAAAGACACCAGTTCATATGAAGATCTGGACATGTGCATAGGAATTTTGACAGGGCTTTACATGGTCTCACAATGAAACCTTATAAGCAGCAGGGCATTTACAGCCTTAGCTAGGGGGGTTGGAGCACATGGCAAATCAGGAAATCTGAGAGAGCTAGGTTTAGTCAGCCTGAAGAAGCAGGAGCTAAAGGGACATCTACTTGTTTCCTTTTACTACATAATGAATGCTCATAGAAAACAATTTTTTTAGAAGTGCACAGCAAAAATCTTGGAGGCAAAGAAAAATTGCTGTAAGGGAAATTCTATTTGAAAATAAAGAAATTAATCTTCACTATGATGCCAGCCAAATACTGGAATGGGCTGTCCAGATGGGATACGGAATCTTCACCCTTGGAGGTACTGAAAATGCAGCAGTATGAGGCACTGAACAACCTCATCTGTCTCTGTAGCTGGAACCAAATTTGAAGCTGTCACTCCCTTGGCTTTCAAAGGTGTCCCCCCAACCTCCCCCCCACCTCCAATTTAATCTGTCTGTGTTTCTCAGAAACACAAGGGTAAAAAGGCGAAGATGCAAAGAAAGTATGAAGAGCCAGGAATCATGTAATCATGTATGATGAAATAATTGAGTAAGAAATAAACAAACACAATGAAGAAATTCCTAGCTATAAAAGAAAAAAAAAACAAAAACAAAAACAAACCCCAAACAAGCAAAAAAACCCAACCAATTCTTAACTAACCCTCAGATTAGGTCAGTTAGTTAGATCATGGTGCTAATAACACCAAGATCGGGGTTCAATCCCCATATGGGCCATTCATTTAAGAGCTGGGCTTGATGGTCCTCGTGGGTTTGTTCCATCTGGGAATATTCTGTGCTTCCATGTCTACACATTTTAGAGTACCTTTTAAAGGATTTGTTTAACCCACTTACAGGATAGATTTTTATGTCAAGATAGACCTTTAAATTTTATTTTAGTAGAGCTCAAGTAACATCAGTATTCTTTATCTACAATTCCTAATCTTTAAGGCAAGATTGCTGAGGACTAAAGAGTACTTTTATTACTGACTACATCTGTGAGATGTCTCTGTAAAGAAGGTGGTGTTAACCTTTCTAAGGCAAAGGTTCCCCTCCTTCCATGTGCGGCTCCATAGCCCACCACTTGTACTGCAGCATGCCTTTCACTTCTATTTTGGAAACTCACACCTCTTGGTCTCCTGTTGCAGTGTTGTACACCTGTATCTAAAGTGCTCACGCCCTATATCCGTGGACTCACATAAAGTTTAGTAACAGTGGCAATTGCTAATAATTTAAACGGCCAATAAAATTAAATAACCAGTAAGAATTGTTCATATAAAATTGACACACAAAGCTTAGTATCCAGTGTAAATATGCAACCTCTGCACCCTCTCAAAGTATTTTTCAATCAGTGCCATCAGAATAATGAGCAAGAGCAGCCAGTAGGGAGACTGATAAAATTCACAAAATATAAAGGAGATCCCCAGAAAAAAACACTCTTCTGTGGGGATCATAGTACATGTGTTTCCAGCAGGACATTGCAGAACATTTTCTTTTCTATCTCTTTTGTTTGAGTTGTTGGAGGTTTTGCTGTTGGTTTGGGTTTAGTTTTGGATTTTGTTTTGTTTTTTTTTTTTTTAATTGGTTGGTTTGTTTTGCGGGGGTTTTGTTGGTTTGTGTTTTGGTTTTGTTTGTTTGGTTGGTTATTTTTTGTTGATTGTTTTTGTTTGTTTGTTTGTTTGTTTGGCTTTGTGTTTTGGTTTGGTTTGGTTTTCTGGGGGTGTGGGGGGACTGGCCAGGGAGGCATTCCCCAAAACTAACATAGACAGTTCGGTTCAATGCCTGCCATCCGGTGTAGATATTTTGGGTCCTCTCCATATCTCCTTCTTTTCTATAAAAGTAAGAAATAAATTTACATTTATTTTTTACTGTTTTGTATTAGCAAATACTGGAGGAACTAATCAACTGTCCTGAACATTTTATAATTGCTGTATGAGAAAGAGATTAACTAGGACTAGATCAAACAGATGAGTTTAATGTCCTTCACACAGATGTTAGTCTGTCTTGAGTAAATATCAACTTTCTGGAAGTTTGTTCCATACCCTGATTTTCCTTAGAGCTGTATATTTATTATTTAACATGAAGTAAATAAATCCTGTTTCTTTTTTTGTAGTCTTAGCCTGACTTCTTTCTGAAATAAATTTCAGTAACTAGTGGCAAAATTTTAAATTCAAAAATCTTATGCTCCTAATGAGGGCTTTAGAGTTTAAGAGAGCGAAAATCTTCATTTCCACCTTTACAGCTAAAAAAGAAATTCGCCCAGTCAGCATGGGAATAATAAAAAATATCAGATTGATTATTGTGGGTATAAGACAAACCATATGAATTGTACATTAAAAATATATGCTAAAATATGAATCTCCTTGTATGGAAATCAATAACAATTACAACTGAAAGAATATATTTGAGAGGTTTTTTAGCAAAGAGATTTTTTATAGATCGCCTGTTAAGGTTCAGTAGAAAATAACGCCACCATTTCACGAAATATAGAGTAGAGACTAATTATTCTTATTTACCAGACATAAGGTTTGATCTTGCATAATGTTTTATAGGTTGAATATTTGCCTTGTGTTTTCTATAAGAGGTATTGCTTTTGACGTCACTTTCAGTAAGTTGTACTATTCTCTTTTGACATCCTCAAAGTTTATTGCTATTGAATCCTTATATTAATAACCTAGAGAGTTTTTGTCTGCTTGGGGTTTTTTTAGACTCTAAGGTACATTGAGAGTGTCTCATACTCATAACTGAAGCATTTCTGATTCTCTTTGTAGTGAAAAGAAGGATACCTGGAACATCTGTTAACTAGGATGGACTGCTTAGCTGTGGACTAAGACTTTAGTTCAGACTTCTGAACTAAACATATTTCCATCAGAAAGATTTCACAAATTTTGACATAGAAAAAGATTCCCCTGGACTTTTAAAAACAGAATTTCAGGGGTCCTTGCAGGCCCTTCCCATTACACAGCTTAATATATAGCCTGGTAACTTAGAGAAATTGTGGTGCCCAAGACCTTCAGGCATTTTACTTACCTGCAAGGGGTTTAAGAAAACTCAGGAATCCTGTACCAGTTTGAAAAGGTCACAGCTCCCAGGAGCTGGACTGATAACTGAGAGAAAAAAATGCATGATTTCCATAGAATTATTCATTATCATGATCATATTTCAAAACCAGACACATATGTTGTTCATCCTGTACATATATATATATACATATATATAGCATATTGACTTATATTTAATAAAGATGATTATTTCATGTCCATCTATGGGCAGTTTCTTTCCATCAAATTATATCTCTTGCATATAGACAAATCAAATCGAGTAGAAAAGCAGATTTTTAAATTCACACACTTGCTCAAATCTGAGAGACCCCACTCTGATGCAAATAACTTAGATTAACTCTTAAAACATGTCTATTCTAGAAGGGTGCTGTGAATTTTCTACCCCTGTACGTAACAATTTGCAAGAACTGCTGTATGACTTTTATAGGCTATAGTTCAGTGATGATATCTCTGCCAAAAATGCCATTTAAGCCTCAGGCAAGGTTTTATTTGCTCTTAACTTTATCTTTCCTAACATTGGCATAACTCAGCTCAACCTCTGTTCCATGCTGTGGTGCCAGATCAGTGCTAAGTGTCCCCTTTCCCTTCATTTGTCCTTACTGATACTTGTGCATTAGACTGCTCTCCAGATGAGCCTGGATTCTCTTCAAGCTCTGTGATTCATTAAAATCTAGGACGTCAGCATGAACCACACAGAACACGAGGCACGTCTGCTGAATAGTCATGTTCTGAGCTCAACTACGTGAACTTGCCTTGGGCTATTGCAGAGCATGGCACTTGATTATAAATAATGGGAATAGAAAGAGTTGTCTAGATGATACTAGTGTAGCTGAGACACACAAGCACACTGATAGATTAATTAGAGTAGCCAGTCAATAGGTCAACAGAGAAAAGAATGCCGGATGCAGAAGAGTTTTTCAGCCTGGAGATTCAACCCACATCATTTTGCTCTAATGTATCTCATTTCTCCATTCCAGAAAACATGCTTCCAAATTGGGTTCATTAACACAGATCAAAATGTCAGACAGTATGAAAAAAAACACTATGTAGAAAAGACATTTTGCATACAATAAGCCAAGTTAACCAGCAAAAGCTTATATCAGTCCTATTGGCTTCTCATACTCTGGCAGCTGAGTCCATCCCTGAATGACTGTTTAAGTGAGTTTTCCCCCAAAAGTACAATCCTAAATTGTATAATCTATGAATTCAGGGCACTTTAGAAGCTGGTGCTCTGGCTGTTAAATCAGTTATCCCACAGATGTTGAAATAATAGGGTGAACATTTGAAAAGAAACAGTACTGCTAGAAGCTGGAAAAATCAATAGAAAGGCTACAAAATGCAATGTTCATTGTGGGGTTTTTTTCCAAACCTGAATGTCTTCATATTTAAACAAAAAAAAAAAAAAAGCAATGGGGTAATTGAAGCATTCAATATATTTTACCATTCTATATGTAAACAAATGCTAATGAATTTGGTAACAATTTATTTTTAAATTTTGTTATGGTGTCTGCTGGACTCTGCACACATTTCTAAGACATCATTTGTATTCTTGTTCTATTGAGAAGAGTTAACAAATCTAATTTAGCTTGGAGCAATTGTTTCACTGTTCCAGTTCAGTGAGAAGTTTTAGCTTTGGAAACTAAATTAGATTTTGGGAAATATAAAGTCCAAATACTGAACATAACAAATGATCATTCTGTGGTACACAGCTATCTGGTAAGAAAAGCTCTGAAAAGGATATTCTAAAAGTTGCTCTACATTTCAAACAAAAAAAAAAAAAAAAGCCCAAGTCTAATCAGTATCACCAACTCTGTCTATAACAAACCATCAGCAAAATAGCTCTGGAATAATTTACTGGAGCTACTGGTTAATCATGGAAACATAATATATTGAAACTGTATTTATACTTTTTGCATAGGTTGGTTGTTTTACTCATTGGTTGAATTTTGACAGAGATCTCAAAATCATTTGGTAGAATAGTACTTTCTAGAAAGGTTTACAAGGAAACATCTTTATGGAAGTTGCACAGTCGATCAAATGCATTACCAAGTATCAACCTCTCTTCATCAGAAATCAAACCTACTTTCACCTGTCTGTTCACATATGAAATACCCTGGTAGAGTTCTGCAGTGAATAGAGGGGTTTTTATCACTGGCTCAGACAATTTCCCAAGACATTAGACCAAAAGCTTTCAGGTACTTTCTGAAAAACTTTGAAAATAAAAAGCAACAAGCGAAGAATGAACATTGTCTGCTTCTTACTACACTTCCTAGAGGGTGTTTTATGGTCTTAGATGAGATACCTATGTGAAAAGACATCAAATTGTTTGGTACCAAAAGTTAATTATTGACTTATTAAGGACTCACTGGAAATTGTGCTGAAATTTATATCCTGCAATCTAAATAAAAATGTTATATGTCAGTGCATAACTGAGGAAGAATTAAAGTCTTGATATGGTGGAGATTTGCAATCTTATAGTAGATCTGGGGGAATGATGGAATGCTGTGTCTCATAAGCCACAAATATCTAGTTAAAATATCAGTCAAGAATGTGATAAGTTCCCTTTTTCAGTTCCTCATCCAACTATAGACCTGAGCAGAAACATCCTCTGTAATGCAACTGTGTATCTGAAGGGAAAAAAATCTTTTATAAAGTATTAAAAATGGTTAAATACTAAAACATATTTATTTCAGCAGAGAGGCTCAAACCATCATAGAGAATGTAATTTTAAAATAATACAGGGATTCACAGATTTCATTTGTTTGGTTAGGTTTTGATTGTTTATTTTTGTTTATTTTTCCAGAGAGTATTCTCCTAAATTAAATACAGGGTACTTGCAAAACCTAAGGGAAAGGCCATATATGTTCATGTACAGAAGAATATATCTGCTGCAAAAGCTGATGATGAATACCAGTTATAAGATGCGGAAGAAATCTTTTCCACAGGAAAATTTCTTGGCATGCATACCTCCAGATTAAAATATAATAAAAAGATAAATAATGACTATAATTCCAAATAAGACTTGACTTGAAATAGTGGGGGTTTTAGGGTTGATTCAAATGTTCCATTGATGATGAATGAAACAATTTGTACATTTGTTCTTTGTACTAAAGATCCCTGAAACTTAATCCTACAGTTTCAGTCATTTCAGAATTATTAAGCCCAGAGTAGTGCAGTCATGCTGAAAGTGGAATTCTAGAAGTTAATAACTTATAAGTGGTTTTAAGATTAAGAATTATATTTGCATAAATCAGTAATTACATGAGATAGTAAAATGTTATATAAAATTTTAAGGGATTACTCTTTCTTTGCTGTGGAATTGCCAAGTATGTACATGAGTTTTGAAATACAGCCTAAGCAATGACAGTCTCACTAAAGCTTCTGATTCTTGACTCCAAAAACTTCAACATCTTTCCTATTTTTAGAAAGAAGCAAGATACTGTAGGTATGGCCTACAATAAGTTAATTGGTCTATCATGTTTGAAAAATCATGGCAAATAGACAAAGTCCCCAGTGACTGGAGAAAGGGAGTGTCCCACTCATTTTTGAAAATTATAATAAGGAGGACCCTGTGTAAAACTGACCAGTCAGCTTCACCTCTGTGTCCTCTGAGAGCACGGAATGGATCCTACTGGAAGATGTGCCAAAACACATGGACGAGAGGGAAGTGATCAGACAGTCAGTACAGTTTCACCAAGGGCAAATCATGCCAGACTAATTCAGTGGCACTCTCTGAGCCTTTAATATTTGGAGTGTTTTCCAGGTTTTGAATGAAAGTGCTTATCCTAAGTGGCTGCTACCTGAGTTTCAGGATGGATCTTCACATCATTTGTATGACCTTTTTTGCAATAGGAAGATGACATGCTAAGGAAAAGGGCAAAATGATACATTCAGTAGGTCACTTGGACTACATCATCAGGGAACCAAATCTTGGGACACAAAATTATGTGCACATGACTCTCAGTTAGGGAAGGTCCTTAAAAGTTACTGCCAAACTCATGACAGTAATTACCATCATACCTTCAAAATATTTAAACTTTCAAGATCCATTTTTCAGAGGAAGGAAAATGGGTTTAAGTAAAAGTTTTAAAGAAAATGTTGGATTTCTTCTATTAGGAGTCAGCAGGCATTATTGTAGTTCCACTGAAAATGAACTTGGCCCATTGTGTTTTCCGCTGGCTTAAAAGCTGGACTACTAAAAGCCAATAGGTCTATTTTTGATCAGAATCAGACTTTGAATCTCATACATTTCTGTTAACTTCAATGGATTTACTGTATTTTTGTCTAATGGAGATTAGAATTTGTCTTGTGGTCTGAATGTAATTTAAAAGAATTATGCAGAAAGACAAGGCAAGTAAAGCTCCTGTCAAAAGGTTAGAAAAATCAATACGCAGAGCAGAAAATAAAGTAGTGAAAAGGGTATTAAAACCCACAGAAATTAAAAAGTCATTTTGATATGGAAGAGAGGAATTTTACTGAGAAACTGTGCTAAGTAGCACCCTATCTGTATGAATAGGCAATCAGCTTCATGACTGTTGGAAGTGTGTGGTGCACAGTTGTGTCATATAGACTTTATTTTGCACCCTTGGAGTAATTCTGGCCCCTCTGAGTTAATTATTCTTTTTTGATATGTAAAAGTGCTGAAAAGAGATTCCAAGGCTCCTTTTCCACTAAAACATAAACCTTTAGTTTTCTTTGCTGACCATGTATTTGGCAGTCATGTCTTTTTGTTTAGATGAAATCAGTGATATCCTTCATTTATTTTCCTATCTGTAATTGCAACTAATTTTTTTATTTCAGTTAAAGACATTTATGTATTATGTGGAAGGTTCTATCATAAAATTATTTTCTTAGAATACTTTTCATTATAAATCATCTAATGATTACCCAAAACAAATACTACTATCTTAAACTTTCAAAAACTTTTACATATTTTTCCAAAATATTTATGGAAGTACATCCTTGTTTCAAATAAGTTTTTTTTCCAGTATTTTCAAATGGATTTAAATTAGGTACCAGAACTTAAATGCAATCAATTCCTTAAAAATATTAGTAACAAAATGCATGTGACATTAATTTTTAATTACAACACTTATCCTGACTGAACTGATAATACAGCTTTTCTTTTATTTCTGTAAGCTTAATGTAAGTATCATATAATTCCTTATTGTATAAAGCTCAGGTTTCAGATCATATTTAAATCTTAAATCACTTTTATGTGAGACTGTCTCTTTTTAAACTTAACAGTTGGCAGGAGATTCTGGTACTTAAAGCACTGTCTTAATGTAAGTATTATTCCCCTTTTATATTTGAAAAAGAACAGAACCCTCTCTACCCTCTGATAGCTCTAGAACTCAACAGGATTCATTGTAGCTGTTTTAAGTCCTGAATGATATTCCCTTTAGGCAAATTATATCAGCTAGAGGAAAGCCTCTATATTCAAGGACAGCACGTCATTAGAATAGGTCATGAGTTCCCATCATGAAACATTCAGGAACTCTTCAAATCGAGAAATGTGCATAAAATTCATTTCAAGTGGAAAGGATTGTCCTCTGAAATACATAAATTTTAGTTTTCAAGCTATCAAAATAACACAAAACTGCGTGCCAAGAAGACTTTAGGGCTAGCAGTCAGGAATTTGTCTGGAACTAATTGATTTAATTAAATTGTTTTTATGGAATACATTGCATGGCTGCCATGTATCATCACATTTTTTGTGGGTTTTATTGAACTCACCTTCATCAATTTTGATTAAGTTCACCTCATTGTTGATCACATTTATTATCAAAGATGGCTCCATTGTTACTTCTAAACATATTCTGAACACTGAACAGAAGGTCAAATATCAATTTATCTGAAGTAGTTGCTAGAAATGACACTTGCAGTCTTGTGAAAACATTGAAAAATTCATAATGAAAAGGTCATAACATGTTATCAGACACCTTGCAGAGAGAACCAAAACCAATTAAATTTTAGTTTAAAAAAGAGATGAATTGAATGGTGATATTACCATATCCAAGGATATGCAGATTTGCAATACCAACATTAGGTAGCAATTTAAAATAAAAATTAATACATAGATGGCTGTGTTTTTTCTTCAATCATAAAGTTCTTACTTATGTCAAATAAGAAAGACACTAAAGAATATAATTCCTGGAAGATTACATTGGAAAGGACCTCAAGGATCATCTGCTTCATTCTTTGTTGTGAAAAGTAGTCTAGACAAGATGGCCCAGCACCCCACCTGAGTGTTATCTGTTCAATGCCGGGGAAGTGTCCAGTGTTGGGGAAGATGAAATAATGTCTAAATCTAAATATACTTTACCTGACCTTGAGCAAACAGGAGTCATACTGTGGTTGTATTTTCATAAACAACCTGCAAAATCGGTGCTGCAGATTACTTTAAAGATATTCATTCATTGGATCAAATTAAGGAACTAATCTCATTAAAAAGAATTGCATTTTTGCATATAATACTTCCCCATCCTATAAACACAATCCACTTTTATCAGTAAATCCCCTCCCACCCCACCGACCAACAAACTAAAATATATTTCTATTGTTTTGATTATCTTCTAAAGATTCTTTCCAACAAGATTCTGAGGTAAAAGTTTTAAAATAAACATTTCTTATAGTTATAGCTTGACACCATTGTGAAGAGTGAAAATACCCACAAAGGAAATGCATATTAGTGGAGTCACAATTTCCTTAATCACTAATTAAAATCTGCTATGTCAGTGTGGCATACATTATGTTTATACACCAGTTTTGACTGATATCTAACAGGCTGGTGTATAACTGGTGTGTAGCTATTGTATATACCAATTTCATACTTTTTTTTAATTTATTTTTACATACCTTTGGGAAAAAAAACCTCATGCTATGGACATCAGTAATAGGTAATAAAATATAAATCTGGGTTTAAACCTGCACTTGTCAGCTAAAGTTTTTACTTTTATCGGCACTGTCACTAAGGCCAATAAACAGTCCTATTAATAGGCACACCAACATGTAGTTGATGAATATAAAGTATTGGTCTGTATGTTTTTCCTTATCACATGATGTGTTATTAAGCTAACTATGTATTGATAAGTAGAGTAGATATAGTATTGAACACCAGAGAGGCTTCAGATACCTCCTGCCCTGACTGCTCCAGGGCGGTGATGTCTGCAGTTATAACAATATAGATCTTTGCAAGTTATATTATTTTCAGTAACTTCTCTATATTTTACTACATAGATTGCTTTTATAACACATGTTAAAACACACATATATTCAGAAGAAATGCAAAAAATTATTTCCAGAACTGAAAATCTGAGCAGATTTTTCCATTTAGGTGAAGGAAAGGAACTCTTAGAGGAGAGCAAGTTTAGAATTTTCTCTTGACCATCTCCCTTCTTCCTTTCTCTGTATGAACATAAAAATTTTGATGTGTGTAGAAAATGCATCAGTTATGTTTGTTTGAGGAAGAGGTGAGCAGCCTGAGGAGTGTGCCTGGAAATGCAGAAGAAAAAATCTAGCTTTGCAGATCCACAATTTCCGATTTACCTTTTATGAGCAATTACAGAGGAACAGAAGCCATTTCAAAAGAGAACAGTCAGCAATGTTTATGTTTAGAGAAATGCTACATTTTTCTACTCAAATGCCATCAAGCAAATAACAAGAAAATGAAATAACCAATAACATAGCAAAAAGTCCATATAGCAAACCAAAGCTCTGAACAGCAGAAAATATTCTACATTTAGATTATTTAAAAGCATATAAAAATCTAAATTTAATTCATTTCTCAAAGTTTACTTTTACAGTTACATTGCCTATATGTTGTTTAATCTTATAACCTTTGCATTTAGTATTTTTCCATTTCCATATTTTTCAAGCAGGTTATTTATAACTTTGGTTATTTGTAGCAGAACAGAATTAATGTCATGTATCCTGCAGTTACTGGTAATAAAACCAGACCTTCAATGACATAATATATTCAACTTGTTTTGGCTTTGAAGGTGTGGTGGGGGCCATATAACCAATTTATCTTCAGTGTAGGGATTCTTGCCTACTTCCTTTATGAATCAATGTGTAAATAGATCAAAAAAGTTTTTCAGCTTGCTGGCAAGTTATGCTCACAGTGATCCTCACTCAGTGTGCTGAGGACTATGTGCTGGAGAAAACTGAACCCTGAGAAAATACCTGCAAATCTTTGTATAATTATTCTCCAGAATATACTGGGTTAAGGTGCACTCATCAGTTATCCACTTAAAGCTGTGGAAAACTGTGGTCAGTTCTCATACATCCACAAAAATCCCACCAGACAGAAAGACAGTTTCAATATAAACAAGCAAATCTACAAATGAAAAGATGTCCAAGTCTATGAAAAACCTAACGAGTATTTTTTGAAGTACTGAAATTTGATACTTTCATTTTCTCAAAATCTTGGGCTTATAAGACTTCACAATTCTATACCTACAGCAAGGAGAATTCAGCTGAATGGAAATACAAGAACTGAGAATTAAAGCTGTGAAGAATCAGTACAGATGATGCAAATGTGCATCTACAAGAATTTTTTTGTAGAAAAAGAATAACTAATAAATTTGCAGTGTAGATTTCTTTAAGTTGTTTTAAAGAACACTGTGATAAGAAAAATGTTATTTACACAGTGTTAATGAATACAGAACTGAACCGCATACAAAGGTTATTCTACATTGCTTTACCTTGATTAAAATGTAGAAAATAAAATTGTTCTTGTAAAGGCAGATTAGGCTTTATGCACTTATTTTACAATATCGAGTAGAATTCCAATAAGAAACACAGCAAAATCCAAGACTTGCATATAAAAATGCAGTATAAATTGCTCCTTCATCTGAATATATCTTCAGGAACAACACACACAATTATCCAGTGCTTCTTTATTATGTAGTTCTCTACCATTATTCAATATTGTCTCTAATACTTCAACTATTTCTATTATCACTCTACAAGTAAAGATTGGATTCTATTTTTAGTTCTCATCTTGAATTGCTTTTTGAGTCTGGATAAGGTGCCTGTCTTTATTTCTTCTTCTTTTAAGAGAAAAAATTATTATGAATAATGGCTTCCTTTGAATACTGCCTTTCTTTTGAATAATGCTCTGCAGGTGAAACAGCTTCATGGCTTGACCTAAAGTCTAGTGAGTTCGTAAGAAGCTTTTTATTGACTTCAGTGAGTTTTGGGTCAGACTACCTATAATAAAATGAATCATATTGAGCAACCATCTTTTTATTTTGGGAAATGCCACCAATTTATCCTTGAAATTTAATTCATAAAATTGTTTTATTACTCCCTTCAAATGATAGCATTTCAAGTTTTAGATTCTGAATTGAACATGGTAGAATAAAAAAGGAAAGTTAGTATGTCCTAAGATTATTGAAGGTTATTGAAATATTGAATGGACCAAGTTGTACTGTCACTAAACACATAACCAAAAAAAAAAACCCCACAAAAATTTGGTTTTTTTTACTGGAGCAAAATAAATTACAAATGGAAAAAATGGGATGTAGGATTGTGTTTTAGCACATATTGTCAAATTCTGTCACTTTCCAAAGTGCTGAACAGATTGGTTTCAAGTGGAGAATTCTCTGCTAGATTGTGTTACTTTCCTGTTTTTCTTGTATCACAGAGATCAGAATTACCCCAATAGACTTGTCAGGATTATAATACCGGTGGATATTAGGTCCACTGTGGATCTCCACAGGCTGTGGGAGACAGGCTGCTCCACCCTGGTCTTTCCCACAGGCTGCAGGAGAATCTCCACTCCAGTGCCTGGGGCACCTTCACCTGCTCCTTCAATGACCTTGGTGTCTGCAGGGTGGTCTCTCTCACACATTCTCACACCTCTCTTCAGCTGTGGTTGCTCAGATTTCCCCCACCTTCTTAAATATGTTACCCCAGAGGTGCTGTCACTGTCACTGATGGGCTCAGCCTTAGCCAGTGATGGATCCGTATTGGATCCAGCTGCCATTGGCTCTGTCAGGTAAGGGGGAAGCTTCTGGCAGCTTCTCACCCCTTCAGCTACAAAAAAAAAAAAAAGGCAAAACCACAAACCCACAAAAGGTGACACCCTGTGCTATTTGATCCTTTAACTGAACATCTTTAGTTACTGTGAGTTTAAACCAGAGTACATATAAGTAAAATGCTAAAATGTGACCAAGCTGGTTATGAAAGAAACAAATAAAAATAAATTAAATGGGCTGGATTTGAATTGTGTAAGTTCACTGGAAGTTCAAAGACTCCTGATCAACCAAAAAACAATCCCAAAATCTAACAAAAACCAGATGTGTCATGTCTAAAAAGTCAGCTATTTTTCTGTTTACCTTGAGGATAGCGTCTTTTGATGGATAATACGGGCAATGGAATTTGATTCCTAAATTTTAGAAATGTTTTAAATGAACAATTTTTATATTTTTAGAAGCAGATTTCTTGAATAAGCATGGTATAAAACAGTAATCTTTCTGAAAGAGGTCAACTATATTTGTTTCTCTTGTTTCATTTTAACAAGGACAAGAATTCTCCAAAGTAGATCAGATGAAGGTATGTTGAATTTATTTGTTCCATCCCAAAATAGGTATGTACTAATATAGTTTTATTTTAGTTAAATATCCAGTTATTGTTTCTTATTTGTATGAATTTTCAGTTGATATCAGCAACTGACATAAACAATCACAGTTGTAGATCTGTAAAAGAAACTGTGTGAGGCACTGCATAAAATATCTGTACTATCTGAATGAAGCATCCCATTCTATAAAGGAGAACTGTTATTTAAAACCTATAACTATTAGAGTATATAAAATTTTAAAAAATTGTCACTGAATATGGAAATTAACATTTGATGGCAATTGCTTTGAATCATTTTGAATAAAAGCAGCAGAAAAAAACTAGGGAAAGATGTGTGGTGTCTGTGACTGAGCCCTGCATTGATTCAAAACTGCAGTTTCCAGACAACTTCCAAAAACATTCCTGTGTGTGGCCAAACAGCTAGAGGCATCACTTGCATGTCTGAAAAACTTATCTGACTGTCTGACTGAAAAAAATAAATGCATAGGGGCTTACTGGGCATACTGTCATGCTCAAGAGAGTTAAGTAGCACAGGCAGGAAATCTCACCTTTTTGAGTTTTTTTAATATTAAAAACACTATTCTAAGATACTGAGGCAGAGGAATGGCATTGGAATGGAATGAATTTAAGACAAAATTAAAGAAAATCTACTGGAATAAGTTTAATAACAACTATGACATGATATAGTGCTGAAGATATCTCAGACCCATAAGAGATTAGAGTTAGAAATCCTGAGGGAGTGTAAAGCTAAATTTTCGTACTGCTTCAGTTATTAATAGAATCTTCAGAGCTGACACAATTTATAAAGCACGTTAGGTTTCCCCACCATATTTATATAACAACAACACCAGTGAAAATAACAAACAAACATGTTTTATTAGGGTAAGGAGGGAGCTAAAAAACGAAATAACTCCTTAGTGTGTCTGGATCATTTCCACAGTCCTGCCATATGGCAGATTCAGCTAGTGTGCAGCACAGCTGCAATAATTTGTGATTGTTTTAGGCAGATCTGGCAACTGTTTACTAAAGATAACAGAAACTAACCTTTCAGTGAATATGGTGCTATACTCGCAGCATGCACAGTCTTCTAGTGGTCCTGATTGTCTCAAGGGTGGAAAGCAGCTCAAGTGGCTCAGAATGACCACATTTAATTTTTCTCAATGGCCATGGCCAAATAATGACTGAAGCTTCCTTTCTGCTTTCTTTAATATGAAGAAAGGTAGGTAAAATATGTCCCTACAAACACAACTGAGGAAAGAAGAGGTGACTAAGTTACCAAATCCAATGAAATCACAAAAAAATGGCTGCTAGGTCTGTAAGTGTACACTGTACCTTAAAAAGGCTAATATAAGAATAAATAAATAAAAAACCCTATAACTCACCAGTGGTTTTGCATAACAAAGCAGCTCTGAAGTACATATGACTGCTTATATAAAAAGATTCATCCTGACTCAGGTTATTAATTGTTTTATAAGGTTCTGGTTTTGTCACAGCTCAAACCAGAAATCTGTACTGTCCTAGTCTTGTATTCTTGCTAGTGGTAGAACTAACACTCTTCTGACCAAACAAATGAGGCAATTTTTAGAAGCAAACTTCTCAGAAACACTGGACCAGAGTAACAAAATACTTTCTGAAAATGGTGATTTTGTTAGTGCAAGAAAAGTAAGCAAAGTCATGACATGAATCTTTAATTCAGAGTTATTTTCCAGAATATACTGGGTTAAGATTTACTCCTCAATTATCCACTTAAAACTGTGGAAAATTGTGGTGACTTTTTATATATCCGTCCCAGAATTCAAAATAATTCAGGTAATAATTCATAATTATTACCTATTTTGTGGGCATTATAAAACAAAAAAATCTTTGTATACACTTTTTTGCCAGTCTTCCAGAAATGTTATAAAGCAACCAAGGTTCCCTGATTTTAAGGGATAGCAGAGGAAACTTAAAAAAAAAAGTGTCTTGTTTGTTTGATATTTTTGCTTCTATAGTCAAGCTTTCATGAGATTTCCATGTAGAACATAGAAAAAACCAATATTTTAGACTGCTTTTATGTTTTGTTTATGTCACTGTCTCCAGGTGAATAAAGACTATGGTTTTCTATTTGTAGTAGAAGTATTGATATTTCAGCATGTAACGCTGATAATTATTCCTATTATTAGTTTAGTGCCTATCAACACAGTATTAAAGGACAGATTTAAGATGCCAAGGAAGTGGACTTCCAGTTTGAAAATGTCATAACATTTCTCTGCTATGGCCCAGTGTTGTTGAACATCCAGTGTGCAAGAAGTCTGATGCATACAGTATAAAGATGTTTTGCACAAAATATGCTCACATGCTTCTTCCCAGTTTTGCAGACTATGAATCAGTTATCGAATAGAATACTATTCTGCTAGACCAGTGATTTTCAATATTTTTTTCTTTCTTTTTCAAATTTGCAGATAGATAAAATATTTCCACTGGATAAGCAAAGCGTTGAATAGCAAATTTTAAGTCAGTCAAAAATAAGCTTGTTTTTCAGTCACCTTTTGCATTTCTCTTGGTGTTATCTGATTAATATTTAATTCAGAAACTAAACACTTAAACCCACTGTGGCTGACGTAGAGAAGCTGAAGAAAAATCTGCCTTTAACAAAGGTATTGTGAATTCTGCATTAAATTGAGCAAGGTGATAAGCACATATGAGTTCAGAGAATCAGAAAGTCATAAGGCAATAACAGGGGTCTGTTTGTGGGTCACTGCATTCACCTTCAGGACAGTAGCTATTCTGAAGATTCTCTTTTCTGGTGAAAGAATGGATTTCAAGAGGAATTTCAAGCAGATCAATGGTGTTGCTTTGTGGGTATTTGTGGGAAATCATCCCAGCCAGAGTAAAATAACAGGAATATATTAAAATTTTACAATATTATTAAAATATTACAATTATAATATTATAATATATTAATTACAATATATTAAAAGTTTACAATATACACTGTATTACAATGTAATTGCTTCAGCAATGTTTCTTCTAGTAGCAATAATGGTTCTAGTATTTTTTATTGAGTGTTTGTCATTTAAACACTAATTCAATTGCCTTTGCAAATATTTGCTTTCTAGCTGTTACCAGGAAGCTCAGCACAGTGCACCTTTTGAATCAAATCAGGCAATCCCTATCATTTCACTCCTTCTACATGATTACTTGAAGAAGTAAGCTTTAGGTGAGAAATTTAACAACCTGGGGACTCTGTCTTATTAAAAATCCTTGGTTTGCTTTTGTCTAAAAAAACCCAATGTCTGAGCTTCAGATTGAACTAAATAAAGTTGCTAAATTTTTTTTGTTCTTAGGATGTTGAGCATATACTTTGATAGCATGTTTCAACCGCTGCCTTGTTTTTAATATCACAGCTTCTACAACCAGGCATTTGTGTGAGATTAGTAATCATCAGGGAACATGATTCTAAGAGGTTCTGCTAGTGTGCATATTGGCAAATGTCAAGCCTGTATACAGCTCCTTTGCAGATGTTCTGCAGTTTCCTTAAGTACAAGAACACCTCTTAGAGCAAGCCCAGACTCTGTGATCACCTGCCCTGCTAATCCTAATTGCCTTTAATGGGACTCAGGAGTTCATGATAGCAACACCTTGATGTTCAACTTCTTAATTCAATGTATGACATCTTGACTCTATACTCATCAGTCATGCCGTTAAAAATTATTAGGAAGGAATAGCTTCTGTCTTTCTAAAAGACAACCTTCTTGGCTACAATGAAATCAGGAAAAATCCTCCATTTTCGTCAGTAATGTTTTTTCTCCAGTCCTTATGTCTAACAGTGAAGCCTAATTTTTTCATGTGACTTTTCTTTTTACTGTTCAAACACTGCATTTTATTTAGATTTTCCCTCCTAGACTGAAGGCCATGTCTGATTCCATCTTTTCCCCTCATTAAGAAGTATGTATGAATTATAACTTTGTGATAAAGTTCGCCAGAATCATGTAACACTCTTGACATTATAGAGTATCATGAAACATCAGCATTCCTAAGTTGCCTGACTAACCTCCTTAAACCTAAGTACAGTGTCTTGCCAAGAATCACGGAATAATTCAGTTGGCAAAGATTTCCAGGATTAGTGAGTGCAACCTTTGATGTGTCACTGCTTTGACAGCTAGACCGTAGCCCTAAATGCCACACCTAGATGTTTCTTGAAGACTTCCAGGGATGGTGACAGCCTGGGGGCAGCCCGTTCCCATGCTTAACAACCCCTTTCCCGAATTCTTTCTGGTATCCAACCTGAACCTCCTCTGGCACAGCTTAAGACTATGTTCTCTTGTCCTGTCAGTGGCTGCCTGGGAGAAGAATCTGACCCCACCTGGGTGAACAACCTCCTTCAAGATAGCTTTAGAGAGCCGTAAGGTCTCCCCTGACCCTCCTTTCCTCTAGGCTAAATAACTCCAGCTCCCAGAGCTCCTCCTAATATGACAATCTCTAAGCCCTTCACCAGCTCCCTTGCCCTTCTCTGGATGTGCTTCAGTACCTCAATGTCTTTGTTGAAGTGAGGGGCTGTCCAAAACTGAGCACAAGATTTGAGGTGTGGCTTCACCAGGGCTGAGTACAGAAGTTCTTAATTGAACTGATCTGTCACATAAAAAATATCATAAACCCATAGAAACACACTGCAAACCAGTGTAATTTTATACAGAAATAATCTATTCAGTAACGTGTTGCTTTGTTCTTTGATACGATGTTTAATGTTGAGTTTATTACTTTGCAATTACCTGAATAGATATCTGTGCACTTCCATAGGGTTTTACATTAATGTTTTCTCTTAGTGCTTCCATTACAGAGATATTTAAAAAACCAAACTAAAGTCAGATTTTAATTAAATTGTGNCCACTGTGGCTGACGTAGAGAAGCTGAAGAAAAATCTGCCTTTAACAAAGGTATTGTGAATTCTGCATTAAATTGAGCAAGGTGATAAGCACATATGAGTTCAGAGAATCAGAAAGTCATAAGGCAATAACAGGGGTCTGTTTGTGGGTCACTGCATTCACCTTCAGGACAGTAGCTATTCTGAAGATTCTCTTTTCTGGTGAAAGAATGGATTTCAAGAGGAATTTCAAGCAGATCAATGGTGTTGCTTTGTGGGTATTTGTGGGAAATCATCCCAGCCAGAGTAAAATAACAGGAATATATTAAAATTTTACAATATTATTAAAATATTACAATTATAATATTATAATATATTAATTACAATATATTAAAAGTTTACAATATACACTGTATTACAATGTAATTGCTTCAGCAATGTTTCTTCTAGTAGCAATAATGGTTCTAGTATTTTTTATTGAGTGTTTGTCATTTAAACACTAATTCAATTGCCTTTGCAAATATTTGCTTTCTAGCTGTTACCAGGAAGCTCAGCACAGTGCACCTTTTGAATCAAATCAGGCAATCCCTATCATTTCACTCCTTCTACATGATTACTTGAAGAAGTAAGCTTTAGGTGAGAAATTTAACAACCTGGGGACTCTGTCTTATTAAAAATCCTTGGTTTGCTTTTGTCTAAAAAAACCCAATGTCTGAGCTTCAGATTGAACTAAATAAAGTTGCTAAATTTTTTTTGTTCTTAGGATGTTGAGCATATACTTTGATAGCATGTTTCAACCGCTGCCTTGTTTTTAATATCACAGCTTCTACAACCAGGCATTTGTGTGAGATTAGTAATCATCAGGGAACATGATTCTAAGAGGTTCTGCTAGTGTGCATATTGGCAAATGTCAAGCCTGTATACAGCTCCTTTGCAGATGTTCTGCAGTTTCCTTAAGTACAAGAACACCTCTTAGAGCAAGCCCAGACTCTGTGATCACCTGCCCTGCTAATCCTAATTGCCTTTAATGGGACTCAGGAGTTCATGATAGCAACACCTTGATGTTCAACTTCTTAATTCAATGTATGACATCTTGACTCTATACTCATCAGTCATGCCGTTAAAAATTATTAGGAAGGAATAGCTTCTGTCTTTCTAAAAGACAACCTTCTTGGCTACAATGAAATCAGGAAAAATCCTCCATTTTCGTCAGTAATGTTTTTTCTCCAGTCCTTATGTCTAACAGTGAAGCCTAATTTTTTCATGTGACTTTTCTTTTTACTGTTCAAACACTGCATTTTATTTAGATTTTCCCTCCTAGACTGAAGGCCATGTCTGATTCCATCTTTTCCCCTCATTAAGAAGTATGTATGAATTATAACTTTGTGATAAAGTTCGCCAGAATCATGTAACACTCTTGACATTATAGAGTATCATGAAACATCAGCATTCCTAAGTTGCCTGACTAACCTCCTTAAACCTAAGTACAGTGTCTTGCCAAGAATCACGGAATAATTCAGTTGGCAAAGATTTCCAGGATTAGTGAGTGCAACCTTTGATGTGTCACTGCTTTGACAGCTAGACCGTAGCCCTAAATGCCACACCTAGATGTTTCTTGAAGACTTCCAGGGATGGTGACAGCCTGGGGGCAGCCCGTTCCCATGCTTAACAACCCCTTTCCCGAATTCTTTCTGGTATCCAACCTGAACCTCCTCTGGCACAGCTTAAGACTATGTTCTCTTGTCCTGTCAGTGGCTGCCTGGGAGAAGAATCTGACCCCACCTGGGTGAACAACCTCCTTCAAGATAGCTTTAGAGAGCCGTAAGGTCTCCCCTGACCCTCCTTTCCTCTAGGCTAAATAACTCCAGCTCCCAGAGCTCCTCCTAATATGACAATCTCTAAGCCCTTCACCAGCTCCCTTGCCCTTCTCTGGATGTGCTTCAGTACCTCAATGTCTTTGTTGAAGTGAGGGGCTGTCCAAAACTGAGCACAAGATTTGAGGTGTGGCTTCACCAGGGCTGAGTACAGAAGTTCTTAATTGAACTGATCTGTCACATAAAAAATATCATAAACCCATAGAAACACACTGCAAACCAGTGTAATTTTATACAGAAATAATCTATTCAGTAACGTGTTGCTTTGTTCTTTGATACGATGTTTAATGTTGAGTTTATTACTTTGCAATTACCTGAATAGATATCTGTGCACTTCCATAGGGTTTTACATTAATGTTTTCTCTTAGTGCTTCCATTACAGAGATATTTAAAAAACCAAACTAAAGTCAGATTTTAATTAAATTGTGGTTGGAATTTACATATTCTACATACATTTCAGCAGTTTTAATAAACAATAGAATCCTTTCAAATTTTTTATTTTTTGCTCTGGGATTTTTCGAACTGTTTAAGAAACTAAGAAATATCTTCTGTCATATATTTGAAGATATATAATCTTCAGTATTCGCCTGTCATCATAGGGAGAAAAGCCTTGGATATCTTTATTTCCTTATGAGCTTGCTTGCAAACTAACAACTTTAGGCAAAGCCCATTAATACCTTTACAAGAGTTAACTGGCACAGTGGAGCAAACCACCTAGTTTAAATCAGAATTTAATGCTAATTCATGATGCCTTCATTACTCTGTGTTTGGGACAACTAATTAATCAAACTCAGCTTAGGTTGTTGAAATGATATGCCTAAATAGCATTTAAACTGATTATAATTTTTAAAATAGAATCTCATTACCTGGGTAGATTTGACAGAACATTTATGTCTATGTTTGAATTGCTAATGTACAATTAGAAAAGTAATCATGTAAAGTATTAGAACACTATGTGCTCTGAGAATTATTTATTACTCCTTGAGTAGCCTCTCTGATATAAAAATAATTTTCCACTAATAAATGAAAAAAAAAGCAGAATTTCAGTATCACATTTACAATACCTCTTTATTAATGAACACATAGCCCATACTGAGCTACTTTGAAGAAAATTCAAAATGCATTGCTAAAATGGAAAAGAAATGGAAACAATACAAACTGCAAAGGAATTTAATCCATAATGCTACAAGGTCAACTTTTTTGATGATGTGTTCGGAAGCAATAATTGCTCAAGCATATATATGATAAGTATCTCTCTGAATTATATGACCATGTTTTGAACCACATATGCATACCCACCACCACACACAGGGAGACACAGAGAGATCATGAGGGATGGGATGAGAATTCCACCACCTTGTGTTTTGTTGTGGTGGTGCATCCTTGCTCTCCCCACTCCTCTTCCGTCCTGCTCTATTATCTCAAGAGCTCCTGATAAGCCCTAACTGAACCAGCTGAGCCACCAAGTGAAGCACTCCTTGATGTCCTTGTCTGTGCTGTTGCAGGATAAAGGTGGGAATGATTCTGACCATAACAGGAACATCAAGTGCCTGACCAAGGTGGGGAACAAAGAATGAGCAGTTATCCTTCTTAGCCCAGGTAAATAATTCACCTGAATTGTATAGCCCAAGTGAATTGCTGCTGTTTCTAAAAGACATTTTGAAAAAATTAATATTAGCCTGAGTGGAACACCACCATTGATAAAAAACTTCTAGTAGTTACCCTCTTGTGTTATGGCCAGGATGGAAACTGACTGATGACTAGAGACAATTATCTTATGGCCCTATAAACAGTGGTCTTAAGGGAAGCCCTTTGAGTTGTCCTGGACTGCAATAGACTACACTGGCATCTGCCCATAACTGGGACACCTCTTGGAGCTCGTGAGCTCTCAAGTTTGTGATATTGAAAAGACTATCACTGATGATGAGGCCTAGGCTGATATTCCCCACCTCACCATTCCTCAAGGTGCAACCCATGCCTGTTGAGAAATGCTAAGGGATTTGATGTACTTCACTGAACCTGATTGGAATTTTAATAGGTGGCTTTACAGCCATAGATACAGATATATACATCTCTTTGTCTGCATCTGTGCATTGATTAAGGTATGAATGATATTATTGTGAATCTATAAAAGTAATTTTTGTAAATCAAGTAAACCCTACTGAATCATGTTATAAATATTAAATTAGTCAATGATTAAGTGCTGATTAACCCTTTTGTGCCCTTATCTTTTGTAATCATATCCTTTGCACCTTTACCCTTTTGCATTCTTGCCTTTTAAGTCATTCCAAATTAATTCTAATCCAATTTTCTTATGTATGCTTCCTCTATGTAGTAAGTAATACTACAAGATTACTAAAGTAATCTTGCCATTAAGAATTAAAGAAGTCATACTTTCACAAATTCATATAAAACCTGCTTTTTGCCAAAATCTTTAAAGGTGATTCTTTAAGTGACCTAAGCACTCATTCAGAACATATATGAAGCAGTGGATCTAATAAAATCCAGTTTGATTTGTGATGTGGTATGACATGCATCGAGACTGTAGCACAATCCTGAGCTAAAAATAGTTTCAGATGAAGATAACCTGACAGATATATTCCAGTGGCACAGTTAGCTGCAAGCAGTCCATGGTACAGGAGCAATCCACAGAGTGAATTAAACACAAAGACCTTCCTGAATCATTTGGATGTTAAGCCCTCAGCACCAGCCATTACCTGTTTTGCTTTACAGATGGACAGTTCTTGCCAATATAGACACAACCATTCTGGTTCTGCAGTCAGGCAACAGACTTCACACACAGACAAATGTACAGCTTCCCTTGGGTCAGCAGCCACGGCTGGCAGTGCAGTGAGAAAGCGTTCAATGGCTCCGCCTGCGTTGGTAAGGACCATTTTCTATGTTAATAAATTGCAAGAAGAATCCCTAGAATAGTTTTATTGCAGGCCAAAGAGTATTTCCCAAGGCTTTGAGAAAGTGTTTCAGGATTTAGCACAAAACTCTTGATGTTTGGTTTTGAGGTGCAAGGCTGGTTTGGGGGCAAAGAGACAAGTGCACTCAATAGCATGAATACAGACATTCCCATTTCAGGTGGGCTCGCTGCCTGTTACAGGGACACAGTTTTTCCTAAGGCCCCCAGTGAGGGTCTGTGACTGCATTTGACATGATTTTTTTAAAGAATTTTTTGATCCAAATATATAATGTACAAAAAAATCATTGTGATTTCTCCTTTCTTTCCATGTTTATAGGGTTTCCCTCCCTTCAGAACTTCTGCCAACTTCACAGAAAAAATATTTTTCTATATATGGGTCATGTGATTGCCAAATTTTTTATTGTATTTGCTGGAGAGAATTTTCTGGTAGATGCTACAATCTTTTTCTTACAACCTGATTTAAAGAAAAAAAAAAGAATTAAAGGATTCTTCTCCCCACAATATCTTCCCATTTCTTCTTTGAACTAATCAACTAATTCACATGTAATTTACTAATTCACAGGTCCTTCATGTGAGTTTTAGGTGCAAATCATTTCCTCAGCTGCCTTGGCCAGAAGTGTGACACTGGCATAATTAAGGAGACAAAAGTCATTGTTCACAATTTTCACATCATATGACAAGTTTACATTTAAAAACCAGCCAACCAAACTGCACTTCCTTCATAAAGGTTACATAAAGACCACGTGCTAGAACTAGCATTCTGTCTCACATTTTAGACGCACTAATGTTTTACAGTTAAATGATGGACTCCATGAACAAGTTTTAGCTAGAATTTTCCTTACGGAAAACATTGAAAGTTTTATTGCTATTGGATATTTTACTAAAAATACAGTCTGCAAGATTATCTTGGGAAACCTGACTGATAAATTTAACATAAACTTCTAAACAGAAACACGACATCCATATCTGACACAGCTGACCAGTCCCACACCACAAAACCAATATTATACTGATACATTAACCTAAAGAAATCTCCACTTGGAACTTATTTAATTAACATAATTCTCTTGCATCCCAAGATTTTAATATTAAAATCACTTATGGTTCATATATTAAAAGGATGAAGGGATTTAACTATTGGTTAATACTTCTCCTTATTTGCATATTCCCATATTTTTGCTTTTGTTTTTCACCTTCACCACCAGTTAAGTCACAGAAACTGTTAATAAAATTCTATGTGTAAACTAGTGATCTACTCATTTAGGTTTTGCAGAGGAAGGTTTAATATGGATAGATATATTCTTCTATTTTGGCAAACAGCAGAGACAAGATATTAATCTGTATATTCCAAATATATTTGGCCTATGCATACGAAACAGTGTCCTCAAAAAGATTTAATTTTGTGTCTTAGCATTGCTTTTAATTCCAGTCTAAACACTATTATATATTTAACCTTGTTGATCATTGTGGTTGTGGTTTTGAATACTTATTTCCAATTAATTATTAGGAATGAATCTGTAAATACTAAGTCTAAGGAATGCATTTCTAGCAGTTAACATGCAAACAATAGATATCAAAAGATAAAGATCTTTTAAAAAATGTCATAAGGCTTTTTATTTTGTTTCTACTTTAATGATAACAATAATAATAGATATTATTATTATAAATCTCTGTTCATTTATTCAAGGCTTCCAGTGTTTCAGCCTGTCTAAATTTGACCTGAGATATAAAGACAAAGCTATTTGATTATGAAACAAGAATTTTAGGTCTATAATAGTACTGGTTTTCTGTTTCAAGTAAACCTTTACTTTCCAATGCCTTTTTTTTTCCCTAATACTTCTCATCGAATTATACAACATAGAAAGATAATTTCCCAATGTTACATTTAAAATAAATAATACATTTGGGCATCATTATTTTCATCAACACTACAATGAAAACATGAATGACACAATAATGAAATCAAGTAATGACCAGGAAAAGAAATCTTAGTCTCGATTGCACAGTGTTAGATATCTTTCTTCTAGTAGATAATGAGAACTGTCATTGACCTTATTCAAGTCACTTCTCACGTTTAAGGTACTTTTTCATTTAGCAGGTAGGGTCAATTCACAAGATTTAATATTGACTAAGATGTCTGTTCTTATTGGCAAATGAATAACCTCTTCACTGCTAAAGCTGACAGTAGAACTGCTTGGATTCCTCTGATTTCAGATATAGAACCCTTCAATTACCACTTCTTACTACATTCACTAGATTTAATTGTGGTAGTTGTTTAAAAACTCAATTTCATTTGAAAATGTATCTGTTCTTTACTGCCATTCTTAAACTGCCATATATATTTACTTCAGTATTTAGTGTAAGATATGAAAACTGGTAATGCACAAATATGGCCTTCATATGACCAACTTAGTTTCTTTTTTTATCCTAGTGTGCAGAAATCCTCTAAGTGAACAAAACACCAAATCCAGTTAGCACTGAAATACCTTTTACTGCCTTAGATTTTGGAAAGATGAATCAAAAACCTGCTGAAATAGTACAAATTTGTAAATCTTTCCTACATTTCCAGACACTTGCCACAACCATTGGTCAAATAGGGACAAATATATTTGTAGACAAAGGCTTTCTGTAGTCCCAGAGACTTTCAGTCAGATGTTTTTAATACTTGCATAATAGTATCCAAGATAAATAAACTACCAATCGAGTAACACACCACCGTGTGTATTTTTCAGTTTAAAAAAGCAAAGATTGTGCAAAAGATGGAATAGGAAGTCCTATAAGTGCACCAGAGTATTTTCCAGAGAGCATAACTGAATAATTGTTCTGTGTTTTAAGAACAATCATACTTGTGGATGCTTCCTACCATGGATGGCAATGTCATAGTGAGAAAGAGCAAAAGAGTCAAATTGTGTGACTGTGTATAGAAGCAAAGGTTAAGCACAGGTTTGCAGGATTCAGTGCATGAGTTGTTTACCTACTGGCTACTTCTAGCACCTCACTTAAAAGCAGTTCTCAGATCCTAAAGTTAGAAGTTAATGTTCCTCATTTAGTGAATATGAAGAAAAAAAAAAGGAAAAGATGATGCATCCAGAAAATGAACCTAGTAATAAAGGCAGGTGCTTAAATTTAGACTGTAAAATCTCTCTGCCATTTTACATTTTATTATTGAGTTTAAATTAGTTTTTTGAGTCTAGTCATCTACATAGCTACAAGAACAAACTTTGTTGGCAGCTGAACAAACCACAGGCAATCTGAAATATACAGTCAAAAGAATTTATTCTTAAATGAGAGGTTTTACTTCAGAAACATACAGCTTAATTATTCTGTCACCTATTCTTCTTAATCTGTTCCAGAAATATCTTAATGTTATTTGTTCTAGTACTTCAGAACATACATCCTTGGTGTTACAATTACACAGTGTCTTGGTTTAGGACAATTTACACTCACAAATGTGAAAAATATGAAGTATCTTCAATGAGCAACCACAAAAATATCTCTGAAAGTTTTTAATATTTAAATCTTCTAAGATGATTAGGAAAATTAACTAAAAAGGAAATTGGTGTGCTGACTGTTCTGCTAGTTTTGTTTCTGCTGTTAAGCGAAAAAAAAAATAAAACTGCTGTTATCAGATAATGTCTCAAAATATAATGAGGACATTTTTACATACACAAATGTAACTTCTGATTCCCTGCTGTTTTTTATTTCTGTGCATATGAGTATTTTATATAAATAGCTTCTAAAGACTCATTTGATTGTCAATATAGAGATAAATAAAGCAAAAAATTAGTGCAGCACTCAGAAGATGGCTTTCTACAAGCAGTTTATCCAGCTGACAGACAAACGATGGCTGAAATACCCTTAAACTGCACATGTGGGGTGAAGCAGCTCACTGTCCTGCTCAGCCTCTGGCAGCCTGGAGCCAGACTGCAGTATTCACCACCCCACCATGTAACTTTGTGGGCGGTTGTGATTCAAACCACAGGTGCACAATCAAGGTAGGAAACAGTGCCTCACCTCTCCTGCTCCAGGTGCATGGAAGAAAATGAGTTGGAAGGAAACCTAACTCAGATTATGCACATATTCAAGAAAAAGTTCTTCTGAACCAGCTCCCTTTTCAGATTGTTCTGGGTGGCATTTAACAAATGATGGTCTGCATTCATGTAGGATGAGGATAGAGGTTTTGTTGGGACCTGGAGGTTGGTTCTCTGCTCTTCTTGCAATCCAGTTAATAGGATATTTCACTACTACTGAAATGCCACAGGCTTTGTGTCAATCTAATAATGGAGGACTTGGTTCAGCCCTTGACTTTAAAGCCTTGGCCTGAATTGATTTTAGATTATTTTAAGATAAGCCTACTGTAAATCCAGCTTTTCCTAAGCAGAGTGGACATGAACAAAGCAGTGCCACATCTATATGTCCAGGGTTTGATATTTGTCCCCATTTACTTATTGTCTCTGTCATCAGAGACTTGTGACACGTAGTTTTTATGTCTCTTTACTGACATGCAGGTGATTTCACATTAAGTTACTAGCATACCCCCTAAGACATAGCTCATGTTCTCTGTTTAGCTTATCAGAATGTCAATATCTCAAATAAAGAAAAGATGACCATATGAAGGACCTCATAGCCAAGGTCTGTTTTGGGCTATAGAAAACAACTAAATTTCAATACTATTGCTACTTCAACAAATATTGTTATTTCAAATAGAACATGCAGGGTATTTTCAGAGTTTTGTGTCTCAACAGGTCAAAATTGAATATTTTGTTGGAATTTTCTCTCTGTGTGTATAAAATTTGAGCTTTTTTTTTTTAAAGAAAAGCATAAGTTTCACTGGTGTTGATATATTCCTCTTGGATCAATCAACTCACTGACAAGAACAGTTTTAAAATAAGACTTCAGAGAAGAAGACTGGGAGATTCTTATATAATGCCCAATTGCTAAAGAAATGCCAAAGCAATTTTTTAAATAATGGAAAATAAGGATGGAAAGAACATCCATTCTCAAATCTCCAATTTCATTTTGTCCCCAAATCTGTACCCCTCTCATAAGTGGCATGGAGCTATCCTTTAATAAAGAATAAAAAACTTAAAGAAATTATTAATAATAAATATAGAAAATGAAATATCAAAGTACCAAAGTAACTCAGATTTTGAAAGAAAACACTCTGAAATTTGACTCCATAGCTTAATTTTTTCCCATTTTCTAATTTCACAAGCTGAACTTCATAGTTTATTAAATCAATAATAATGTGTAAAACTTCTGAGGTTCCTAGAGCAATGAAAAATTGGAAAAAAGCTGTTTTAACAACTATGCGGTAAACATTAATGGAATTAGATAATCAGTGAAATATTTTCTTGTAATGCATTGAGGCAAATATATTACTGATATAATGGCATGTTATTTTTATTACAGACTACCATAAGTGAAGGCAGACAGGGCACAATTCAAGCATTTTGAATTGTAACTTCATGCAATACAGGAGCACTTACAGTACCTAATGCATCAATGCTCAAAAACAGATAAGGCTATAAAGTTCACATATCCAGCCAAAGGCAAATTTGATTAAAAGTCAGTTTTAACAAGGTTTCCATTCTTTTTGCTGTCCCTTGAGGATTGCTGTTCCATTTTAAATTAACATTTTATTATGCTATGTGTTTTTTACAGTGTTATTAGATTAATTAGCTGATCTTGTTTACTTAGGTTGACTTTTTATTTGATTTTGGATTCCATATTGAGTTCTGTGGATAGAAACTCCAATTGTAATTTCAAAGTGAATATGCCTCTTCTTTTTAAAAGTAGTTCTTTACACTATATTTAATCTATATCAATTGTATTTCTTAGTGAAGTCAGACATTCTTCTAATGAGTTATTTATCATGGTCTACAGCTGTGGTTACCAAGTAGTTGCCTCCCTAGTCAAGTGGAAAAGCAAATTAAAATTTTATAGTTCACATATATGAGATTCACAGTGTTTTAACAGAGTTCCTTTCAGCAATTCAGAAATTTTATCTTCTTCCCACCATTAAACATTTTGCCATTGCTCAGCTGCTTTAGAGGCAGTTAAGTACAAAAATATTAAAGCTACATCCCTAACGCACTATTTGTACTTCCACTGCTAATGCATTAAAATAGACATCCTGTTCCATGATAGTTGTAATCTTCATTTTCTCTTAAAACTTACATGTAATATGAGTATAATTGCATTTTTTTCATACATAAGAGTAGACAGCCAATGACATAGGACTAAAGAGAAGGTAAGACATGGTCTTGTGGAAGGTATTCCGCTCGCTTGTCAAGTAACAGGACATAATTTTGGGGGACACACATTTATGGGGACATAATTTTGATCACATTGAATTACATCTCTCATACTTGCCTAAAAGACTGCCCTTTGCCTTTCCTCTGGACATTTGAAAATTAAGTCTGTTTTGTCTATTTATTTTCACTATTTCATAAGACTGAGAGAAGAATTTAAGTTATAGCTGGTACCAGTAGGCCAGTTAGAATTTGATTAACATATAAACTAGTGGACATAAAATCCCAACCAAAAAAATTTACTGTGTATTTTGCTCATCATGATTGCTGCAGATTTTGTGGTTTTTGCTTCCTGAGAAAGCTGTTGGCTGCAAAAACCTCCATATCTAACCTTTTCAATTGCTATAGCAAACTCTGGTGATGGCCATTTGGTAACAGTCTTGTTCAGTCAAATTTTAAACCAAAAACCTTATTTAGAAATCTGGTCTTTGTGGAAGAAATTAAAAAATTAAGTATAACTTTTTTCAGTAAAATAAAAGGTATATTGGAGTTGCCTTTTGTTCCACCTTTCATTGTATGGACATAATAATATAGGAGTTATTCTGCCTAATAGCTGTCACAAAAAATGGTTTGCAGTTCACCAACACTTCACTGAATATCACAGAAATCAAAATTACTGAAAAGTCCTAAGATAACAAGAAAAAATGTAGTCTTTTCTCCCTCTCTTTTTGAAAAGACAATTTTGAATACAAGAGTAAGAAGAACAAGCAGACAATGTAAAATAACAAAAAAAAAGGCACAAATAAGCAATCTTCCCTTTTCGCCCTGGATTCCCAAGAAAAGCAAAAATAAGTGCTGTTCATACAGCTCTTCATGATATTAACTGTTCATGTCAGAAAAGCTAAAATATGATAAACAAAGAGAAAAAAAAGATGCAAAAGTACAAAGAAGGTGAGAAGATGAAAGAGACATCAAGATAACTGCTTTGGTGCTCTTTGGCTGTGTAGAGATCATATTGTATTACCCATTCCTATAACCTGCTGAGAACTTGCTATGACTGAGACTGTCATTACCCTGCAGCATATCACCAGATTAACAAGAAAGAAAATCCATCACTGATCTACACATAGGATCAATATCTGTGAAATCTGACAGAAAAACATAGTATGGAACTCAGTTAATTTAATACAGAATGATTTGGTCTCGGATTACAGTGACAGAGAAGACAACATCTATCTTAAAATTTTGTTGTGTAAAGTATTTTTTAAAATACCTTTGAATGGCACAATCAGCTGCTGGTTTTTGCTATTATCAGGTCAGCAGTAAGATTCTGAATCCACCTCTTAGGTTGTAACAGTGAATTTATACTTTTGGTGAACAATTGCAACAGCCAAAAATTCTTCTTGACCTTAAGTGGACATTCCAAAATCCTTCCAAAATACTCTGGATCATAAAATATTGCACAGCCTTGCCAAAGAGCCGGATATTAGTAGTAGTTTACAGAATCACTGAATTGTGTAGGTTAGAAAAGACCTTTAAGATCAAGTCCAACCATTAACATGCTAGAACCTTGTTATGATTGGTCTAGTGGTTTGATTTATAACTGAACTTCATTTGATATACTCAGTGGTTTGAGTCACTGATATCTACGTACAGCAGTGACTTTTCCAGTGTATTATGTAATTATATGCAACCATCAATTTAATTTACTTCACTCTTTTTATTTCTTTAAACTTTGTTGCTAAAGAAAACATTGTCCTTTATATAAAGGACTTGATTTATAAATAATTACTTACAGTCCTTGTAGTTATAATAGACCAAATTACCAATAAGCCAGAACAGGAACTTGAACTCAGTGTTTGTACAAAGTTTTTAGGAAGCTGAATATAAACTTTTCTAAACAATATTATTTATCCACTTGTGAAATCTACTTATGTCTTTTGTTACCTGCTAGTCAATGAAAAAATATTGTTTTAAAGAACATGTCCAGAGGTACTATTTACATATCTAGGGTACACCACTACAGGTGAGAGAATTAATTGCTGCAGACCCTTTTCTACAGCAACTAAAAATTAAAACATTGATATTACTTACCTTTACTTTATTAAAACCCTTCTCACTCAATTTATCTTCTTCCTGGCTTGCCTATTTTTACCTTATGTACTTCCAATTCAGGCTTTGAATGGTGAGTAATTTGGAAGCAATGAGAACTGGACAAAGTAAACATGGATGTGATGTGGGGATGAATAGACATTTAATGTGACTGGATGTTCTACGGCACACTCAGCTGCTTCTGTAGTTCCCTCTCGCTCTAGCTATGAAAGTTCTTTTATAATACTTGAGTATTTATGAAAGAAAAGAATGAAATAGAATTAAATTTCTTGTCTCACAGGTGAATTTTCAAGATAAAAACAGTTCATTAGCCTGCCATCCAATTTATTCATCTCCCAAAATTATTTCAGTGATCTTGCTCTTAAATTTTGCATATAATCATTCTATAAGCATGGTGATACTAAAGGAATTCCAGCTGTTGTTTAATATTAATATTCAGTTCACCACTGACTGAATCTTTATGCATGTTCTTAAAATGCAGAGGTGTCCCGACCTTCAGCTGTATTATCTTCCCATTAAAACAATCATCAGGAACTTCTAAACTCCTGTTAATGATTTTGTTCTCTTTGACTATTAATATAAAAATTTTACCATTTTTTCCCTTTTATGTGTCATGAGGGGAAGAGTGAACTGACTTTCCCTGCCAATGAAAAGAAAAAGTGATTGTTAAAAAAAGATGAAAAAAAAGCTGCTTTTAACTTCCTTTAGGGGGTACCGCAACCTTATTTTTACTGTCGTCTCCCAAAGGCCTGCAGCAGTTTTCCACAAAGGCGTTTTAGAAAAGTAGTAAAACGTAGTCTTGTCTGGTTTTGTCACATTTATGACTTCACTTGTTATTTGATTTCTTTTTTAGCCTTTGCATTATAGCTTGTGTTTTAGCTTGTGACAAGGGAGAGAGGGGCAGAAGAGATAAGAGGTTGAGTTGCAACTCTTGTGAGCATTGTGAGACTTAAACTCAAGGCATGAGGGTGTCATTAAGACTATGTTTGGATTGACTACTGCTTTTTTATCTGTAGTATGCTGAAAGAATGCAGCAGGAAATTAAGTAAAACTGGTGATTTTTCAGTCAGTGTTTTCAGGTGGGAAATAAAGCACAAGACAAAATTGGAATTGTTAATTTACCTGACCCTGACAGAAACATAGAAACCAAAATATGGATTATGAAAAAAACACAGAATGTTTCACTACATTTAGTTTTTTATTTTTAGGTGAAAACATGTAAGAATGCTGGAAATATTATTTCATCCTCTTTTTATTGAGACTGTGATAGCAAAATTACTATTATTCTTCATAGACATATCCATTCAGCAAATAGTTCAGATACATTAAATTTCCCTTCTTAGGGAGAATAAGACTTAAATTTGAACTCCCTCCCACCTCCCTTTTCCGTCAGGGACATAAAGTTAATTTCTAATGAAAATACAGACAGGTGTTATTTCTTTAGGCAATAAAAGGTTATAATACAAATTATTCCATTGCACTGCTCCTGAATGCTTATATTCATAAAGCTAATTGCCCCAAAATTTAGCCACTTAAAAATAAACTTTCAATCATTCACCTCCAGTCATTGCCCATGGGCTCTCCCATCCTAAAGCATGAGCTTGTGTCAGGTGCCCTTATGCAGACACTTAGAGCCACCCAAGGTGCTTCTGAGTGCGCAGTGTCAGCGAGTCTCTGGCTGTGCCACAACCTCTGGGCACCTCCTTGCACAGTATCTGGAGGTACCCTCTCCAGGTATTTAAAAGCATCTCAGTGAACCAGATGCCTGTTTGTAGGCAGCTGGACTACTGCCTCTGCAGGCTGCCTCTACCTCGCAGACACTGCATTAATTGCTATCAGGCAGTCTGTATATTTTTGCATTGTCTATAGCAGAATAGTAGATAATTCAATTACTGTATTATGCAACATTGAATATTGTACCATATTATTAAAGTTGTAATATCCTTGTGATTCGAAATCTAATTATTGAATTGGACTTTCAAGTACTGTTTACATCTGAGTATTCACATAGGAGTCAACAAGGTAGAATAAAACTCAGTTTTCTTTCTGACTAGATTTAAATTTAGAGACTAAACAGAATACCTTCAATCAGAGATTTAAACCTTATACATGGTCTTTAATGAACAGTTTCAGCACATTTTAATAATATTTCTTTAATCAATTACACATAGTGAAAAGGTTGCTTTGTCTAGTCTCCAAATTCAACTAAATGCACATGTAAAATTATTTTTTACCTCCTTCTGTGTAGCAAACAATAGACTTCAGGGATATTGTAAGGTGGATTGATTTCTCCTATTTGTAATATATCTCTTATTTCTTTCCAAAATAAAGGAAATTCATTACATAGTTTTAAATTGTAAAACTTTAAAACCTTTCTATCATCATTATGTTCTGCAGGGTTTTTTTAAATCATTTTTTGCCTCAAGTAAGTATAAAATATGAAACCTTTCAACAGACACATTCAGAATACAATTTAATGGGCACATTTATCAGGAAGAAATAGAATCACACATACATGAATCAGAGCTCCATCCAACCTGGCCTTGAACACCTCCAGGGATGGGGCATCCACGGCTTCTCTGGGCAACCTGTTCCAGGGCCTTACCACCCTCACAGTAAAAAATTTTTTCTTAATATCTAGTCTAAACTACTCTCTTTAATTTCAACCCACCCATCCTTTTCCTGTAACTTCATACCCTTGTAAATAGTCACCTTGCTCCATCTCCTGTGAGTTGCCTTCAGGTACTGGAAAGATGCAATCAGGTCAGTGTTGCAGGATGTTCACCACTACAGGAAGGCTTATCTGTTCTGCCTATCAGCTGGTGCAATAGCTCAAGGCATTTTCCCCCTCACAAGAATTTGCTAATTGGTGAAATATCTCAAGCCAGACACCAGTCTGCTAATGAGTTATTTCTGGTACCATGGAGGTGGCATTCCCAGCTGTCAATAAACATCTTGCCTTGAGAGCAAGATTGAAGGAAGATGAGCTTGAACATCTGACGGACAAACACTTCACTTTACAAACTATAAAAGGTACACAAAACTCTCACAAGCAGAAGTCTTCTTGACATTCCCTGGAAATGTATGGGGCTTTTTCCCAAAGTCACATTGTGGTTACTCTCTTGGGAGTTGAGTGAAAGGAATCTGTGTACCCCATCATCAGTTTGGTGGTAAAGTTACATTGACTCCTAATCTATACTATTTCTTTGCTAATTATAGTATAAGTACCTTTATGTCATGCACTGCCTTATATAGTCTACTAGTTCTTTGTTTTAACCTGTGTAGTAAGCAACTCTCTTTAAGGCCATTTGTCTGTTAATCTCTTGCCTGTTCAACAAATAACTCTTAACAGACCTTGTCGGCCATTCTTAAGAACTTGTGAGCCAAAGTGGTTTAGGTAAGAGTCACCTGAATAAAGCTGCTGCCAAAAATCTGAACCTAAGGCAGGGCTTGTCTGACACCTTCACTCGATCCATAACAGTCACCCAAAAGTCTTCCTTTTTCCGGGCTAAACAATCTCAATTCTGTCAGGCTTTCCTCATAGGAGAGGTGCTCCATCCCTCTGATCAACATTGTGGCTCCAGCTTTTCTTCCCATGAGTTGCACTTCTGGTCTGTTTCAGGAGGACTGAATAGCTTAACCAAGTGTAGAAATTGTTAAGAGTCTCTCTTAGCAGAGTATGACAATATAAGATAGCAATAAATAATTTCTGTGAGAAAGAATATCAAGACAGAGGGAGACTGAAGAAAAAATGAAGAATGTTAATAAAAAAAAAAAATCTACTAGTTAATGTTTTGAGTTAGCCATAGTGTGTACCATAATTAGTTCCTTTTTCCTAAGACTGATAATACTACCTTATGTAGTTTTCAGTATGTAAAGCAAACAAATTAAAACCAAAGCAAGACCAAGGGAAAAAAAAAAAAAAAAAGGGGAAAAACTCAACAACCAAAGAAGAAGCATCTTAAGAAGCAGGGATTACAATTCAGATGTTCTTGTTTGTAGATGAATACATTAACCAAAATATAAAAACATACATACATATATCCATTCTCTTTCTGGATCTATGATATTTCTACAGCAGAACAATGCATAAAATGCTTTAATTTGCATCTATACAAATTAGGTCATGGCCCATTCTGATTCCCTAATGACAGAAAGAGCACAAAGCAGCTTTTACTTTCTGTCAGATCTGCAAGTGTTTTAATATCCTCTGAAAAGCAAAAGCTTAATTAACACACAGTAATTGCAAGGCTTTGACTCTCTACAATTCTCGATAAATTCCTTCTGCTGGAAATACTTGTATTTTTATTGTGGTTTTTTGCTAACCCTATGTCATAAGTCTCTTCTGCAGAAATTAACAGGCAGAAATTATGGTTTGTTGCTGTGTGCTGTCAAAGCTTTATCAACCTGTTCACTTGAGACTACTCTGGGGGATCAGGAGCTACGATGAATTAGAACAACTGTAGTTTATTTATCAGAGCTTGTTCTGAAACACTGGTATAGCAAACAAAATGAATAATAACATGCATATTGAAACTTTGGGGTTTGAATTTTATAAATATTTTAGAAGCTTTCCACAGAATCAAATTCCTTATTTTTACACATTGCAAATTATGGCCATGTGGCATGCCATCATGAACAGATGAAAAGGGATGAAACTCCTCTTTTGCCAGTGATCAGGACAATGGCTAAAATATTATTTGATATTTGATGTTTGTTGTTGTTGTTTTGTTGAGCATTAGCTTCAACTTCATGGCAGTAGGTAGTAAACAGAGTAAAGACTGAATTATACAGGTGAGTTAATTAGGAGCTGTTAGGCAGCAAGTTTGAACAGATGCTGTTTTTACAATTCACTCTGGCAGATACAGGTGTGGAAAGGGTAGTTGCAGATTATAGGTATTAATTTTCTGTAACTACATGAGATATATGCTATGTTCTATTCTGCCCTATCCTGTCATCTTACTACAGTAATTTGCATTCCTGACTACATTTTGTGCTAAAAATAGCAAGTCCCAGGACAGACAAAGCCTGTAGAGAGACTTGACAATTGGTTAGATCTGATTATTATATTAAAATGTTAAAATTCACCTCATTACACAGAGTACTTGCCTCAATTATTTATCCCATTAACCTGAGGCTAAAGATGCTGCATATACCAGCTTTTCTAAAGGCTAATCTCAATGGATCTTTGTCAAGGTTAAGGGCTTGTCACAGTATAGTCTGCAGAAATGCCACTGTTATCAAAGCCTGACACATTTTTTCCCCTTTCTAAAATTAAATTTAAGTTTCAGCATATACTGTTTAGAGGCAATGTCTCCACAATGTGTTCTGTTACAATTTTAAGTATTTTAAATGCATGTATTATGAAGTCACCATAGAGGACAATTTAGACAGTAGAGCTGGAAAACTAGTGCTAATGTCCAAGGGTTTGTGGTGAGGTGCTGATGGTACCCTTTTCTTATTTTGTCAAAATTCTGTTTGCCTGCTCATGTGAGAACTATGACTCAGGATTCACATACCTCGTTATCCCTTTTTTCCATTTTTCAACCCTATTTTCACCATCCTAGAACCTTCGCTTCCTTACAGCTGTCTCCTAGCAGATAAACATCCTACTCCAAAGGCTTTTTCCTCACAGGTCCTGGTTTTGCTACCTTTGCCTTCAATTTCGGTATTTCTGAGGATAACTGGGGAATGTCAGCCTGGTATTTTATTACTGTCAAAGTTGCCAAGCAATGTTGGCCTTGCATGGCTCTGCTTCCTGAAGCTCCTCTCCAGTTTTCTATGAATTTGGAACCTTTCTCCCTTAAAAGCTCCTCTCTTCCTGCCTTAGAAATCTATCCCTAATAGTGCTGTCTGTAATTTTAGTCAGTTTATCACACCATGTTTGTCACTGCCAGTAGTTTCCCATGCCTTATTTACCTCAAGTCAGGACCTAGTCACTTAATAAATAATTTCCCTGCAGTGCTGCTAAACTCTAAATTAAAATTCCACTGAATAGAAGAAGCGTACTGAGCTGCTTTTGTGATCAAAAGTCACTTAAATTTAGAAAACAATATTAAAGTAATAAACACCTTTTGCCTATTGGTTTAAATGCCATGAGGCACTGGGAAAAAAAAAATCCACACAAATTTAAAATAGTATGCATCAGCTCCTTTCAAAATAGCAGATAAGCAGACAGAAGCAGAAGAGGAAAAAGAAAAAATGGAAGAAAGCAGTAAGACAACCAGAAGATTAAGAAATATAAGGAGATTTAGGAAAGATAGGAATGAGAATGTTTCTGTTTAGAAGTTAGGAAAGGGACTTCCTAGTTTGTCACTAGTTGCATAATAAATCATATTATTCCACTCTTTTGCCTGCAAGTAACAAATCAAAGTTCTTCTGTGCAATTAAGAATTTCTTCCATGGCTCTCTTGTCTTACTAAATAATTCAAATTCCTTTATTTAACAAGGCTTGTCTTGTAGCAAAGTACAGAAATAATTCCAAAAGGTGGTGGCCTGATTAAATTATCCTCTGCTAATTTGTTTATAACAAGGACAGAAGAAGTGTCTGTCAGGCTGTGATGGCCGAAGGCTGATCCTCACGCACAGGGGTGGGGGAGCCCTGGCAGCCCCACAAGGCACTGGACGGGCCCCTTCCCACTGCCACAGGAGCCCCAGGGGAGCCCCAAGTCTGGGCCAGACCCGTGAGGAGTAGGAGAGGCCCCTTGGTGTGGGAATGGGGGACGGAAAGGGCTCTTGGTCCAAGCTGGAGCCAGGCAGTCCTTGTGCACAGCCGTGCCCGTGCTGCGCTGGTCCTGTCTCCTCTAATTAAACCCTAATTGCGATAGCTTTCCTGGGCAAGGGGCAGGACAAATAGACATAAGGAAAGGGGAACTATTTTACTTCCAAGTTGGAAACAATCAATCTGTTCAGATATTCCAAAATAACAGACTTACATTCTTTCCAAAGATGTACACATTTGCTTTAAACAAAAATACAGAATAGTGCCTTTGTATTATAATAACCATAACACTGTCTTATATGGTGCATTCTTTATTCACATTCTAACAGCTTAGGAATACAATAAAATGGATTTTGAATGTATTTGTGAAATAAAAATCACTATTAAAGCATTACAAATAAATAATGCAAATCTGTTTAAAGAATGCTAAAGTTTTATCTGAGAGTAAATGCTAAACCATTTCAAGAACTTAAAATATTTTCTTGCCTAATTCTAATTATTGAAAAATTGAATCCATTGATCTTGCATTTTCTAACTTGCAAGTAGTTTCTAAACAATAAAATGAAGTCTATAGAGTCCATTTTGAAAACAAAATATATTTTCTTGATTTTGTATAAAATGAGATGATTTATAATATTTATTCACAGGCCATAAGAGACTGATCCAAAAGCTGTTGAAGGCATAAGACTGTATCAGTTGATTTCAGCAGATTTTTAATCAAGTCTTTGACAACAAGAAATGATTATAGTGTCTGACTGAAATATGAGTCAGGCACCCCTCAAAGATTTATTACAGAGTCTGAATAAGACTTGAAAAACTTAAAATAATTTAAGTGGAGGCTTATTCTATAAAAAGCTAATTTGGTACTGAATTCAAAAGCATTGCAAAATGTCTGAATCAAAGAAGTATCGAAGTATCAAAGAATCAAAGAAGTAATTGCTGGATCTAAGAAACAGACTATCTACAAGATAAATGTTGGAAATATCAGGGTGAGGTTCAGTTTGGTATTCAGACACATAAATGTGAACTTGTGTCTGTGGGGTAGGTGGCCCTGTTGTAGTGAGCAGAGAAATTGTCACTGCTGTTAGTAAGGTGGAAATCACTTTCCTAAATGTAATCACATGTCTGGCCTCCTTCTGCTCCTACAGAAGAGCTTGGGTGTCCTGTGAGTCATGTATTGCATCTCTTAATGCTCACTTCATCTATCACTCTTCTGGCACGTCCCCTGTGTTTAACATCACACTCTTATTAGAGCTTACAGGTCTTGCAAAATACCCAATGCAGGCATTAGCTAGAAGAGACGTTGAATAAGTCTCTGGACTCCATAGACAGATTTGACTATGTTGTCATTTGAGACCTACATGGTACTTTAGAAGAGATTTAACAAGTTATGTCCCATCCTGAAAGAAATTTAATACTGGTGTGTTCTGTGTGAATGTAATTACTTAGCTGATTCATTAATGAGTGCCCCAATGTAGAGAGATGTTCCTGTTTGTTTATTTCCTTTTGAAAAGAGGGATCTGGCACTCCTGTCTTTGCAACAGCTAAGAGTTAACTGGGAGGAATGCACGTAATGCTTATGATAAGATAAAGGCAACACATTTCTACATTGCAAAAGTTTCACTTAGGTTAATGCTATAATGACCAAAAATTCTGGTTGTCAATCAAGGCTTGACTAAAGCGATCATTAAATGGCAAAAAGTGTTTTTTTCTTATAGATGATTTTCTTATAGATATGGTTCATTGCACCAAAGATAAATAGTGCAATGAAAAAAATAACATAGTCAAGATACTTGTACAGACAATTGTGCATAAAATAGATGTGAAAGTGTTTAATTAAATGTCTAAGGTTTTCTGACAAATGCACTCAGGAAACACTATATTATGTTCCTGAAAGGGAAAATAAGGCACATGGGGAAATTTCCATGTACTAAAAGTCAAGTACAAAGTTCTTTTTTTCAGGTCTGTATTTATTATTCCAGATAGACTCTCTACTAAAACTGGAGAGATGCTGAAGCTGGAAGTTCATTAATATGTGATCTGAATACAAACTGCCATTCTTAAATAAGGGATTGAGTCTGTCTGCATACTGGTACTCTCTGGGAACAGATACAGCTGATGAACTTATCTTGCAATGTAGGGTGATTGTGCCATTGCACTTAATGAAGCTAGCTGAAAAAGTATTATTTTCCATACTGGAAAACCTAAGTCTTACAAAATAAAGAGGTTCAGGGTCCAGGAGGTTTCTGTAAAATGGCACACTTCAGCTAAAAATCTGGCAAATGAAAGGAGGTGTTTCTAAAATTTAGAGAATACATTAATTTGTAATTTGCACAGATCATATAAATGGAAGATAAAATTTGAAAACCGATGTCTTTTATACATCTAAGAATTATGAGTTAGGTACTGTCTTTTAAAAATGGAAAAAAATTCAGAGGTTTACTGAAAAATCTGAGCTGAATATTTTATTTTATTTTAGTTGCTAGCAGGTAGTATATTCTAGCAAGAGACTACAGAAAAATGTTATTAATTTTAAGTTTGGCTATCAAAATCTTTAATCTTACGCTATCACTTGACTTGATAGTAACACAAATACCAAGCACATTTATAGATAAATTTTTCTTGTATATTTGAACCAAATTCATCTGCTTCTGTATTAAAGACAGGAATAGAGCTGAAATGCTTTAGTCTGTCACTTCTGAGTTGTCCAAGGTTTCCATCATTCACCTATTTTTTGGATTAATTTTTTCAAGATGTTTCAATCAAAATCTTTCTGTTTTTCCAGCTTCTGTCCCACTAGTGTTAATTTGACACAATTATTTATAATCCCTCCCTTGGTCCTAATATAAAATACCTTTCATGTTGTGGCACCAATAAACACACCTCTACAGTGCAAAATGAACTAGAAAGCTCTCTTAAGTCCTCTTACTTTTTTGACCAAAAGTTATTTCCAGTCTCACCTTTAACTTGAAATGGTGTTGATAAAATTTAAAAATAATCCAAACCAGTCCAAAACATAAATAACATGAGAACAGGAGTTAGAGGAAGGAAAAAAAAATAGCTTGAGTGCTATTCTAATGTTAACATCATAATTAAAGAAGAGGGGAATATCAGGGATAAAAATATCTGTGACTCTAGCCAAGCTCTTCTGTTGCATACATCTTGTGTAACAAAATTCAGCTTAGGTCCTTGGGCCGGTTTGAATAGCTGGGATTCACATGACACAAATACATAAACACAGGCTGGACAGAGAATGGAATGAGAGCAGCCCCGAGGAGATCTTGGGCGTGTTGGTTGATAAGAAGCTCAACATGACTCAGCAATGCACACTTTACAGCCCAGAAAGCCAGCTGTGTCCTGGGCTGCAACAGAAGCAGTGTGGGCAGCTGATCAAGGGAAATGATTCTGCCCCTTTATTCCACTCTGGTGAGACCTCACTGCCTGAGACTGAAATACTATAGTTTATGACTTACACATTTTCATGAAAGACTTTTGCCTATTATAGCAGAACTGTATTACAAAAGCTGCACAGGAGACCACCATGCCCTGGCTGAGGCCCCACACTGCTCGCTGATGAAAGTAAAATAAAGTAACAGCTCAGGGCTGGGGACATTCACAAAGCACACCTTCATGGTGGAGACCACAGCCCCAGGGCTATCAGCTGCCAGGCTTGCACAGACCCTCACACCAAAGGGTGGGGGGAGAGAGGCTTTGGTGTTGGAAAGCCTCTGGTCAGAGGCAGAGACCACCCATCCTCTCCTGTGCAGAGGGGCCCTTCACCCCAGAAGGGGGTGACATGGCCCATCGAAGGGGCCCCCAAAGGCGTCCCCAACCCTACACCAGAGAAGATGCTACAGATCCACAGTAGCATCTGGATCTGTGCACAGATCTAGCACAGTCCAACTGGACCCCTGCAAAGGAGGCATGTGGGCAGTCCCACGTGACCCAAAATGTATCTTAATCCACTGGATTCTCTACTCTTTGGTGTGGCATGGGTTGGTGGCTGCGATGGGGGACACTCACCACCAGAAGACCAGATGGAGGGGAGCAATGAGGTGTTGTTGGGGCCCCTGGAATGGTGATCTGCTTCCACCTAACCCCATCACTATTTCCCTGTCCTCCCACCCACCCCTTTTTTGCTTTTTTTTCTTCCTCTTTGCCTCTTTTACTGTTAACTAATTTTTTTTTTTTTTTTCACCAATATCTAACCTTATTTGATTTTAATCACTTTTTTGGGGTATATTTTGAATTTGCAAAGTTCTTTCTATTTTATACACAGAGACTCGGTTTTCTTTGCTCTTCTGGGTTTAACATCCACCCAGAGTGCTGCATCCACCTGTAGGGTCCTCAACATGAGAAAGACACTCACCTGCTGGAATGATTCCAGAGGAGATCCTGAAGATGATCAGAGGGCCAGAGAACCTCTCCTGTGAAGACAGACTGAGACAGATGAGGTTGTTCAGCCTGGAAAAGAGAAGACTTCAGAGACACCCTTTTGTGGCCTTTCAGTACCTGAAGGGAGCCTACTAGAAAGGTGGGGAGGGACTTCTTACTGGGTTATGTAGTGACAGGACCAGAGGGAACGGCTATAAGCTGAAAGAGGGCAGGTTAGATTAGATATTAGGAAGAAATTCTTTATTACGAGGTTGGTGGGGCACCATAAGAGGTTGCCCAGAGGAGCTATGGATGCCACATCCCTGGAAGTTCAAGACCAGCCTGGAGGGGACATGAAGCAGCCTGGTCGAGTGGAAGGTGTCCCTGCCCATGACAGAGGGGTTGGAAGAAGACGACTGTAAGGGTCTATCATTCTATGATTTAGGCAACAATAAAAGTGTGAGCATTGCTGCTGTTCTGTCAATATTCACTATGACTTTTTTTTTTTTTAAGTTATCTAATAAAATTGCAGCTATGTACAAAGATTTGTTTTATTTGCTTTATTATTTGCTTTCACAAAACATTGAAATTACTTTCAACATTTGTTTTTCTTTTAATTTCTTGTCTTTCTAGTACTTGCTTTGAGGATTAATTTAACATTCCGGTAATTTTTGATGGTTTTAGTTAACCACGTCACTTAAATTTTTTCTTATCAATGAGGTTATAATGGTTCACATGTAAAAATAATTTTTATACAGTACATATTTAGTCATATTTGTCTGTTTTTTAATGATCTTAGTGGCGTCAGAAAAGAGGAAAACAGTGGTAACAATTTGGCTGGATACCATCTATCATAAAAAATTAAATAAAAAGCTAACCATTTTGACCATTAAGTCTAATATACAGACAGAGTACAGTCAAACACAGAAAAAATTATCCATCAAAAGAGCAGTTATGATGATATCATCCTCACACAGAAAAGAATTTACAAATACTTTCACTATTAAGCTTTTGAGATTTTAAAATTTGTGACTGCTATATTTTAAGCTCATCCATTTTTTCCTCCAACATAAACAGATTAATCAGTAACTTTGACTAATTTGCATAATTTTCTCCACATTATTTTGTTAAAAAATGTATTAATAAGATATTTTATTTCCATATTACTTGCATGAAGCTGTGTTGTGAAAATTATTTTAATCTAAATGTATTAAAATTGTGACCTGAAATACTCAAAGAATCAAAAGTGCAACTTTTGTTTTCCACCTAAATTACTCTTGGTGCCTTAGTATCCATTTGCTATGTGCTTTCAAGACATAATGATGAGGCAGCAATCACTATGAATTCTTGTTTAATTTAATTTGCAAATTCTTTGTCGTTTGACATGGAAAGAGAAATGTGTTTCTAGTTCTTGAAGTCATTAGTAGATTTCAATAGGTAGGCTATAGTATGTATTAGTGAATAATGTGGTAATCCATTAAATTATTATAATTGTTTTAAAATAAGTTTTAGATAAATATTAAAACAGTTTAAAAAAGAAAAAAAAATGTCAAAAGGTTTTATCAGGCTGTTTTACCTCTTGGAGTTAATTTCTAATTGCTAGTCTTTGTAAACAAAAGTGCATATAAGTGGCCATTTCTGATTAAATATTTCTTATTTTATTCACTTATTTGTTTGATGTTGTCTACTTAGAAGTGGCCTTCTGCTATAAATTCTTTATAACATATAAACTTTTAAAAAGTGCTGAATATATATAGGCTGAGCATTTTGACATTTCCCTTACACATTATGAGAGCTCTGTGCAGAGAACTATAGAAGGTGTTAATAAATCAGAAAATAAACATTGAGAAGGTCACAAAAGAACATTTTACAATAATGATTGCTAAAATATATGAGGCATTAAAATTTGAATTCTATATTTGTATGACAGTGTCTGTAATGAGAACAGAAAATACTATGAGCCTAGTCTATTCTCCTGACAATTTAAATATTACTGTTACTCAGTTGTTATCTTGTACTTCTTCAACAATTCCATAAATATGGAAGGTCATAAGAAAGTGAAAATGCACTATGGAATTTAAACTTCTGACATTTTCCTAAATTGGTGGACTAAGACAATACGTGGAAAACATGATATGGCTTTCTTTGAAGGAAAGAAGTTTGAGTAAAGGTTAACCCATCCATTATTTTTGTGAGGTTTTCCCTTCTCTATTTGTTTCAGATCATGTTACCAAAACATGTCGTTCATTTAGCATTTGACAATTAATATATAAGAAAACCCGTAACTTTTCCCTGATGGTTCTCCTTATATGCTGAGACCAGAACTCTGAGTTAGTTTTGTTGCTGTTTTAATAAAGGACACATCTTGCTTACTCAGGTTTTAAAGTATTTTAAGTCTGGAGGTTAAGTCTCAGTTTATAAATCTTCAATGAACTGGGATTAGATCCCAATATTTATACTTGGAAAATTGGCTCTCTCAACTAATATGTTGCTTTGCATCTGAGACAATTTTGTTAATTGAGTTCATATATTTGAATACCTATAAACATGGAGGAATTTTTAAGTGACATCCATTAACATCATAAATTCGTGCATTAATGCAATGAAACTAAATAAAGTGATATAAATTACAGTCCCTACATATCATACACTACAGAACCAGTTTTTTTCATATTTTACAAGTTCAGCAACAATCATTTCTCCAGGGTCTGATCTTGTCCATCACCACTGTTCTTGGAGTTACATCTCAATAAGTACAGTCTGTTTCTGAACAGGATGGTTAGATGTTTACAAATAATGAGATGTGCATGCAGAGAGCAGTTGTTACTATCCAGCTGTTTTCTGCAGGGTCTAACCTGCAGAAGTTGCTGTGTTCTGATCACTGTTCTTGTGGAGATAGATTATTTTGAGATAAATATCAATTAACTATAGCATTGTATAAAGTCAAGCAGAATTGCTGTTCCTCTCTAAGCCAAATTATTTAAAGCTCACTGAGAAGGTTAACACACTAACAGAATCTTCTTTATAATGACATTTTAACTACAGATGCACTCTCTGAAGTGTTTACATGGCTCAGTTATCTTTTACCAAAGTTCTCATTTAGTTTGAACTGCAATCATTCTACATATTTTCTTGGATTCTTCTCTCAAGTTTTACTGATTTCTTTTAATCATGGTTTGTTTTTTTTTTTTTGATGTTGTGTTTTAAAAGCATTTATGAGGGTGAATGAACAGCAAATTTGTAACAGGAGCTACTCTTCAACAAAAGGATAAATTTCCTCATTAATATTATGATGATATTAGTTGTCTTCACATACTTGTTTTCCCAATCCAAATTTCTGAGGAAGTGGGAGACAACATGGATCTCCATAACTCTAATATTAGTATCAATTAATTAATTCCAAGAATACCTGAGCCAAAGTCTCCAATACATTTGACATGTGAGGGCTTGTTTTGTTATTTGGAATACTAGTTAGAGCTAAACTACGTGTTTCATTCTCTTTGCACTTGGATTCCAGTCCTACAAAAATATACACAAAGGAAAAAGTTTAAGTGCATCAGTATACAGCTTCCCTTATACCACCTAGTTTTCAGTGTCAGAACTATAATTTCACTATTTAAAAAACAATACAAAAAACCCTCCACACTAATACGCTTTCACCATTTCTTTAGCATTTACCACCTTTAGTATTTTTTTCATATTCATTTCAGAAAGAGAAGTTTATTCTTTATATACTAAAGTTTAGGGGTGCTTTTTTTTGCCTTTTTTTTTTTTTAAATATTGACTTTTGTAGACAAATGTTTTTGCACTTTCAAGATGGTTGGTCTTATCTTCACTCAGCTCAAAACATTGATTTTGTACGTAAAATGTCCTTTGGTATAAAGCCAACCAAATCAGTGCCAGTGATGTGACAGAATTTTAAGCGCAATACAGTTGCTCAGTGTAAATGTATTCTAAGCTATTATTTGACGACAGCTTAAAGTCTGTGTTTCATTGCCCACAGGGCATGGACAGAGTAAAATCCGATCAAGCACCTGGGAAACTCTGTTCTTCAGAAGATCTGAGTGATAGAGGTTGGATTCACAGTAAAACCGTCTTTGACATAAATATCCAGGCTGGATTTCAGTTACAGTGACTTTGCAATCCCATTTTCAAAATTTTTCCTTTGATTTCTTTTTTATTTTGTTCCTTTGAAAATGTAATTTTGGGTAGAAGACTTTCAAGTTACTGATGACTATCAAATTGTCTCTGCTAATAATAAGCTTTGAAAAGCTTATTATTAAAGCTTTTGAAGCTTTTCAGCTTTGAAAAATTTTAAATTTTGGACCCTTATGTCAAGATGCCATAATGACTTGGAACACTACGTTTATATGATTTTATTACTTCTCTACTAAAAGGTTAAATATTTTTCTGTCCCATTTGCAAACCATAGTTTCAAAACATTGCTTTTAAAATCTGAGAGGTAAAAACAAAATACTGATATATTTCTTTAAAAGTTCCTGAAATATTCATATCTCATTTTCCTATAAAATCTGCATCACTTACAGGCACCCAGTAAGTGATTGGGATCAGGAGTTTTATGGGTAGTCATCTGAGCTGACATCAGGAGTTTGACTGAGCAGCAGTACTTCTGGATAATATGGTTATTTAACATGCATTTCAATAAAATCCTCCATGCAATATATATGACACCCATAGGAAACCTGAAGAGCAGAACATAGATATTAGTGTTGTAATTTCTTTGATACGCTGGTGTAAGTTATTTGGTCACCCAGATAAGTTTTTTGAATTATCTGTCACTTTTCTGTCTTTGTTTCATGCCATTGTTAGTAGGTCTGTTAGGCAATTGCATTCTGAAAGTTTAGGCTGATGCAGTACCTTGTCAGGTAATATGATATCCATCAAACAGCATATTTATAATACTTTGTTACTACTTCTTTAATGGACATCAAGTAGAACAAGAAATAATACAAGAAATAAAAGATGATACAAAAGTGACTCTTGCTTTTTTGAAAATGTTTTTAATTCAATTATTGAAAAAAAATGAAGTTGCAGGAACGCTCAATGTATTTTTTTCCTGCAGAGTTCTCTCAAGCTTTTCTATTTTCTTATAAGATTGAACAGAGGACAATCAGCCTTCTTCTTAACTACAGATTTCATGTACTGAAGCAAATTAAAGAAGTGCAAAGTCTTAAGATAAGTACATAATTGCCTATGAGAGATTCATGTAGGAGGGTTTCCTAGTGAGCTATACCATCTAGCTGCCTGTCACTACAATTTATACCTTGTTTCATATTTGATCATAAGGTCTCAGGGAGAAAATGTATTTTCAAAATATATGCATATGATATGAAGCAAAGCAATCTGTGGGCATGATGAAACACTGTACTTCATTAAATATTTCTACAGATGGTTAACTTCTTAAAAATTATATTTTCTAACATAATAGAAAGCAACACAGCTAAACAAAAAAGCAAACAAAACTGTTAATTGAAATAGGTAAATTTTTCTATTGCAATAAAGAATACAGTTGTTTTGGAAGCAAATGTATTTGGAGTCTTTTTATGCTACTTACATATATTGCGTATGTTTAGAATAAAGCATGGGTTTGTTTAAATGCTTTTCTGTCAGACAGCTTATTAAGCTTCCCTATGGCCAACAAACAGACTGATGTTTATAGTCTCAATAGTCTCATCACTGTCAGATTGTAGGAAGGATCAGAAAATCCCTTCCTTGTGGTATAGTTATAGGAAAAAATACAGGACAAAAAGGAATTGCATCATTTTTACAGATGTAAGAATGTGTGCTTTGCAGTCCTTGTCAGTATGACTCTTTTTGCTTTTGTCTTTCTAGATACAGAAGTCTATCTTTCTTTTTTTATTTGCATCTTTTTTTTCTTTTGTACAATCAGTTATTTTCAGAGAACAAAAATCATAAAAAAATAATGAAGTGATACCTCAAAGGATGGCATTTTTATGTGTTATGAGGAGGACAGATTGTTCATTAGCTTCACATTCAATACTATTCTTCTTTTTCTTTCAAAGTGTACCCATGATGCTCATAGCAATCAGTGATGGAATGAACTTCACTCTCCTGCTCCCATGTTGAGACAGGCTCTGCATGGAAAGATGTGTACTTTCCTTTTTATTTCTTTATCTCCTACACTATTTAAATTATTTGAAAGAATAGTTGATGCTTGTTATACATATGGTAATATCATTAGTTGCAGTTTTAGATTATGACTAAATAAATTTTTGTAAAAGAAATATTGTTGCATAAGAAGAGGATATTGGGCAGAAAGTAAAAGCTATTTATAGTCACCTTGAACGTCATTTTCAAGTACATTTTTATATCTTTTTTCACAACCAAATGCCCTTGCAATTAAGAGGTTCATCATTTTCACTAAATTCTGGGTCCAGTACTAATCAAGTTTTCTTTTAATGAGATACATATTTGACCATTTTTCCTTCAGAAGTTTGATACTATCATTGGTTAAATGAATTGTTCTTACTGAATGTAAGAGCTTGTTGTCATCGCGTGCTTATGCAATTCTTTACTCATGACTAAAATCTTTTCCAGAGAAGACACTGTAAACTTGATATTCAATCACTCTTGGTTCCTAACACCTTCCAGAATTTCAATCTGATGCAGCCCACAAAGATCACCGAGTTTGTAATTTTGGACAGACATAATGAAACAGAGTTTCAAAATTCTGCTTGGAAAAATACATCTCTTCATTGTAAAATTTCTAAAGGTAGATTTTTAGGGCAGCAGTAGCGCTGTTATAATCAGACTGAATCAGAAAGGAAGATTCTCTGAAGACATAATTTCATTTTCTGTATGAAATCTATGAAGGCTTTGCAGATTTGACTGAGTTTAAAGTGAGATATTTTGCACACTTGAAAATTGTTACTGAAGTTCACTCCCATTAAGCTTAAACAGAAAAGAAGTTTAGCATTTCTTGTAGGCAGTGAGCCAACAGATCTGTTCAGTTCATCTGTCTCCAACAGCCCTTGTTTAACTATACTAATAATGAGATGAAAAAGGAAAAAAAGAACAAAATCTTCCTCCCCTCCCTAACCATCAGAAGAAAACCCTGACAATCATGGAAAGCTTATTCAGTTACAAGTTTCCTGCAGTATTAAAGACATTACCTAAATAATCAAAATTTTTCCCTGTCTTATAACCTTTGAAAGATTCTGAGTGACCAAAGGTGTTATTTCAAAATTTATAATGTCTTAAGTGTTTGAGAGAAAAAGAAAAATGCCAGTAGTGGTAATGTCAAATGCCTGTCCTCAGAGTTGTAAAGCAGTAAGATGTACCGAAATAGTTCTTTAAAGCATCTTTGTATTCCTGTGTATTAAGATCACCTTTCCCAGGGTTTGGTTGCTGGTTAGAGTAATATGGAAGTGAGGAACAGTAGAACAGGAAAGCTGAATGTTGCTTGGGGTAGGAAATTCATCTCATTGAATATGCATACTTATATCAGAGCTGCTTCTGCTGGGATATTTTTCTGAAAAAGGAAGAAAGTAAAGTACTTTGAAAGCTTCATCCATCTTACCCTGACATAGATGTCTAAACCAGGTCAGATTAATACCTGGCAGCAGATGTCTGTTGAGCATAAACACAAAGGAGAAACTTTGATGTAGGCTTCTCTATTTTAGACGCTGAGGATATTCCTCAAACAAAATAAAGAAACAAAAAAAACCACAAAGCAGGTTAAGTTGAGATGACGGTGTATTTTACTCTCATCTTGCTAGCATGAATCCTGCTTTCCTATATCCTAATTTGATCCCTCAACATACATTTTTTTCCAGCAGGTATAATCTTGATATTTTGAGGGAGTTTTCCTCAGCAGTCTCAGCTTTGATTTTGATTATGTCTGTTTAGATTCTATTTATAAATCACTTTATGTTTGCTGGTTCTCCAATCCCCATTCATTGTTTCTCCTTTGTTAGTGAGTGAACTGCAGTTGTACTGAATGTTAATAGCTGTGTATTTCCCTTTCTTTCTTTCCCTCAGTGAGTACTGCGAATAAATGTAACACATTCTGCCAGTGGCATTGGGGAGGACAGGAGCCGAACAAGATCCCATGAAGTATTCTCTTTGGAACAGATTGGAGCTCTGAAATCAATATATTTTATGAAGCAATAATACTGAAAAGAATTCCCTCCACAACTATGCTCGGGCTTCTTTGAAGTCTGAAAAAGTGGTGGGTTTTTTTTTCATATGAAATGTTATATTTCTGTATCAAAACATTCTCTTGAGAACAGAACATGTGCAGGGTAACAAGGATCTATGAAGCAAAATGAGATTTTCACTGCAAAACAAAAGTTCATTTCAATTTCTTGAGGGAATAGAGTGAAAAGAACATCAGACATTTGTCACCATTGCAATTTCAGGAAAACAGTTTACAAGAAATTCACAAAAGGTTAATTACCTAGGCTGGGAGTGATTTTGACACATACCTGATATAAATCAGCAACACTGTATGAATGTTTGCCATCTATATTTGATCTCAAAATCTTAAATAGTGATGGGCCACATTTTTACTGATTTTAAGTAACAAAATGTTCATGGTGTTGAAATTATAACGTTTCACAGTAATATATGTATTAGTTTTGATAGTAATTTGTGATTAGAAGCTAAAAAATGGTCTTTCTCTTTGCATAAAACAGCCAGGATGTAGGTATTAGGAAGATCTTTCGCTAGCTATGAATGGTGCAGACCACAGAGAAGGTTTTTATTCATTGGAGAAAGGACTGAAAGTAAGCATAATGATCTGATATGAATTATTAAATTCTTTCTTTGAATTTAAGCTTCGTGTGCTGCAGTGGAGTTTTTTAGGTAAAAGATTTCAACACACTGGCCAATGGGGGATATGTAGATTTTTTGTTTTATTTTCTTTTGGAGGGACTTTTTTTTTTTTTTTTTAATCTGTTTGAAAATTCCCTTTTCGTGCATGATAGGCAATGGTACAACAGGCAGCACAGCCTCTCTCCTTCCATGTACTCCTACCTCTCTTTATGAACCACAAGCCTACAGGAAGGGGAGAGAGGATTATAGTTTAATTTTAATTTCAAAACATCTCTTAATAGAGATATAATAATGTATGTGATAGTTTTAAGAGGGAATTTTGAATAATAAAGGTTAGTACTTTTAAAAAGCACAGAAATTGAAATTATATTGTTCTAACATGAAAATGAGATTCATGCAGTTAGACATGAATCCTATAAATATTTCTAAAATGTTTCTGTGCTCATAAGATTTCAGTGAAGTAATTTGTTTCATTAGCAGCACAGCAAGGAGAAGCAGATGACTTTCAGTTTTGCCTGGTTTGCTACCTGTCACCCTTTCCTTGTAGCAAGGGTAACACTGATTCTCCCTTCTGCTCTCTGCTGTCACCAGAAATTCTCTCCACCAAAGAAAAGACAACAGATGACACAATTTGGTGAGAGTTATGTGCATTTGTCTGGCCAGGAAAAGAAGCTGTCCTTTTGACACAGCCAGAAGAAAAATATGCATAAATTGCATTTCCTCTGGTTTGTTCCTGAGTGAAGGCAAAAATCTCAGACTCCTCCATGATGCCACAAATTTTCAATAAGATTATAGGGACTCAATTGCCTTTGAAATATCACTATATCTTATAAATACAGTCTGAATTGTTTACAGTCTATCACAAGGGGGATCTATAGAAAAAATGGATAGACACACAATGGTATTGAATATGCCTGCTGTCCCTACAAATTTTGCTAAAATTTAATTTTCATTTTAAAATTAACACATAAGCATCTATAAGTGAAATTTCTAAATCTTTTTAATTTAGAGAAGTACCATTAGTCTGTAAGGAAATAATTATTTATTATGCAGATCAATTCTGACTGAAGTCAGACCATTTGACAATATTGCCAGTGATGCAAGAGATTCCTTGGCAAAGCTTCTTAAAACTAACATCAGAAAGATTTTCAAGCTTGTTTTGATTTTGGCCTTCTTCTCTACTTTGCTCTTTCAGCATGCGAGACTTGCAAGACTGATCTCGAGTCCTCACATTAGAGTTTGTCACTGTTGAAGCAGCACATTTGCACAACAACAAAGAAATGCTGTTTTCATTCCCTTTCATGGATTTGTTCTTCCTTTTTCTCTTCTTTGCTTTTCTTAATTTTCTTTGAAATTGTAAAGCATTGTTATTCTCTATATAAATTGCTATTTTACCTTCCGTGAAATATCTTATGTTCCATATTAATTCAGATATTGACCTTGGAACTGGTCCATTTCCTATGTTCCAATTTTTTTCTTGATGAGCTAACAGGAATGAATAGTTCAATCTCACAGGAAAAAAAAGAGGTTAAAAAAAGTCCTCACATAACAATTGCTCTTTGATATGGAAAGAATGCCAGAAGACAAGAGATTACACTGGTACATCCCAAAGGATTACTCCAGAGAAAAGAACCTTATTAATGTAACAACAGGAGAGGTCACATTCATTCTAGCAGACCAAATGCAGTGATTGAGACCAACTTGTTGTACTGGTTTTTAGACTAAAAGAAGTACTGTTTACTTAAGAGAATATGTTAGTGTTTGCATTCTCATTTAGATGAAATGTCAAAATAAGGTCACTTGGTTTGTTCAGCCTGGAGAAGAGGAGGCTGAGGGGAGACTTCACTGCCCTTCCAACCTCCTCATGAGGGGAAGAGAAGGGGCAGACACTGATCTCATCTCTGGTGCCCAGTGACAGGACTGAAGGGAATGGCCTGAAGTTGTGCCAGGGGAGGTTTAGGTTGGATATTAGGAAAAACTTCTTCACCCAGAAGGTGATTGGGCACTGGAACAGGCTCCTCAGGGAAGTGGTCACAGTAACAAGCCTGACAGAGTTCAAGAAGCATTTGGAAAAATGCTCTTAGGAACATGGTGTGATTTTTGGGACTGTCCTCTGAAAGGCCAGGAGTTGGGCTTTGATGATCTTTGTGGGTCCCTTCCAGCTCAGGATATTCTATGATTCTATCAAACATTTCATTTTCGGGGCAAGCAATGGCACACAGACACACACACAGACACACATGTCTATTTATAAGAATGAATGTTTATTTATGAAAACTGTTGAAATCACAGAGTTTTATTTCAACAAATTGAGCTTTTCATGGATCACTAGCATAATTCAACATTAAAGGGTACTGACTGAGTTATCTGGAACAACCTGAACCCTTGCAACTATCTTGCTATTTTTGAGAGAACCAAATTCCTTACAGCTTTGATGCAAATGAACAATGACTCCCGATACCCACAAAAAAATAAAGTGCCTGGAGTAGCAGTCCTTAAATAAGAGCAATAAGTAAAATTCAAGTCCTTCATGTCAAGGGCTCATTTCTGGATCCAAGAGTTATAGCATTACCTTGGCTAACATCTCTCATGACAGAGTTGCCTTAGGGCTAGCTCAGGTGCTGCTTAGAGCTAGCAAAGATGCCAAGGAGAGAACACAGCAGGGACAATCATTGCAGTGCTTGAGGTGGCTCACTCTCCAACCCTCTATTTTCTTCATAAGGACTCATGAAAGGAAAAACTGGAACAATCTCTTCTGGCTAAAAATAGTGGGACAACAACTAAATACAAGCTACTGAGTACTGAGGAACCAGGGAACCATGCTGACAGTGGTCTCCTATATCAATGAGGATTAGAGCGTGGCTGCAGTCATAATGAGAACACAGGTTTGTACAGCCAACCATCTTGGCATTGTTCTCTTTCCTCAGTTCTGGTTCTTTTTCCAGAAAAAGATGGTTCTCTTTCCCCAGCATAACTTTGGGGAAGCCCTAACTGAGTATGATTACACCTGGATGTGATTTCCTTTTTCATATTCTGTATTTCAGTGATTTCAAAACTATTTATTTTAGGGTAGAAACCATAAAAGAAGAATACATAAATGCTGAAGTTAGTTTTGGCTCTAATGAATTCAAATATTTCAGTTAGGCAGCACTGAAAACTTTTTATTTTCTTTTGACCTTTTTACTTAGTATTTTTCCTGACTATCATGTAAGTAATTTATTTTATGTCAATAAAACATGATAATATTTCACCAATTTTACTTCAGACCATATAAAAAGCCTACATTTTCATCCCTCACCCCATCCTGTCTCCTACCTATCTGGTTTTTTTCTGAATAAAACCAAACACAAAATATATTTGATAGACTGGAATATCTGTATTAGTCAAATTATACAACCCAATTATAGTTATGGCAATATTTACTAGTTGAATTATACTCCTAATTCTCATAATTACTATTCAGTATGCATTACATCAAAGCTACAGAAGAAATATGGCATTTTGGATTCACTATATGTGCTTCAAGATATGGGGTTTGTGATGCAACTCAGAGTAATAATTAAATAAGACTAGGCTGAGCAACACTGCCTGAGAAATTCATAAATGAGCAGAGCAGAGATTTATGATTTCCACACATATTGCATATCACTGAAATAAGCTAGATGAATATCTAAAATGTCATACTGTCAGCACTTGACATGTCAAGCCAGAAGAATATGTGAGTATGAAAACTGTAATGCACCTTAGGATCTAAATTATGGTTCATAAAACTGGGGAAAAAAATCTGAAAATACAATCACTTTCAACCTCTAAGCACTGTTAAATGAGATACCCTCCACCTTATTGCTAGGAAAATGTTCTGTCTTACCTCTTGGTATATTTACAAGCTTGAATTGGGTAATCTGAGTACTTCTAGTGAAAATGTAAGAAAATCCCCATGTATGTCCTATGAAGAACTGATCATAAAAAAATAGGAATAAACAATTTGTACCTTAAAAAACCCAACCAACTAACCAATCAAATTTCATCTGCCCCCCAAAAAAACAAAACAAACAACAACAACAAAACAACCAAACAAAAAAGCACAAAAAAAACACCAAATGAAAGAAACCCCTAAGAAAACCCTCAAAGACATTCACTTGTAACTTCCAGGTGATCTACAAAGAAATGATTTTTTTCCCCACCTGTTTTCTTCCCTTGTTCTGAAAGGCTTATGTGATCACACACCTTCATAATTTTTTCTGGTTTTACTTGTTTAGCATTTTCTTTGTCTTTGCACACATGAAAGGCTTTGTTCTGTTCCAACAACTTACAAGGTAGGAACTTAGCATGTGAGGAAGTGGATGCAAGAGCAGAGACTACCTCATATCCTTGCCCCAGTTCCAAACAGTACTGAAGATGTAGGTAGATTCTCAATATAAGGATAATGAACTTTTTTCACATAACCTACTATTAAAATATTTTCCACAAACTGGACTACATTAATGCCTGCATCTGCTTCCATCAGACAGTGTCTTTCACTTGTTTTAAAGCTGTTTGGCTTATAATTTCAGCTTTTCCAGAGAGCTGGAGTAGTGGGGACTTGATTTTGGCTTGATTCATGAGACTTGATTCATGAGGTTCTGGTGGAGTTTCACAACCCTAACCTGTGTTAGGGCAGTCCCAGACACGAGTACAGACTGTGAGAAGAATTCATTGAGAGAAGTCCTGTGGAGAAGGACTTGGGGGTTCTGGTGGATGAAAAGCTGGACATGAGCTGGCAATGTGCACTTGCAGTCCAGAAAACCAGTTGTATCCTGGGCTGTATCCAAAGCAGTGAGGGCAGCAGGGTGAGGGAGATTATTCTTCCCCTCTGCTCTGCTCTTGTGAGATCACACCTGGCATACAGTGTCCAGCTGTGGGGTCACCAATAAAATAAAATTAGAGCCAGTCCAGAGGAAGGCCACAAAGTTGATCAGAGGGCTCAAGCACTTCTCATATGAAAACAGGCTGAGAGTTGGGGTTGTTCAGC
>VXAX01001918.1:257964-276484 GCA_013399835.1 Leptocoma aspasia
CAGAGGCACCTCATTTCAACCTTTCAATACTAAAAGGAAGTTTATAAAGAAGAGGGATAGTGACTTTACACACAGGCGGATAGCAACAGGACAAGGGGGAACAATTTTAAACTAAAGGTGGAGAGATTTAGATTAGGTGTTAAGGAGAAATTCTTCACTGTGAGGAGGGTAAGGCACTGGAACAGGTTTCCCAGAGAAGGTGTGGGTGCCCCATTCCTGGAGTGTCCAAGGTCAGGTTGGGTGGAATCCTGAACTCTACCCCATCTGAAATCACCACAATGGTGAAAGTAATTAAGCATGTATAATATTTGCCAGAGAGGCTTGTGAAGTTCCCATCCATAGAGGTATTCAAGGCCCAACTATAAAAGGCCTGATTCTGGCCCTTATTTAGTACTGACTCTATTTTGTGCACAAGACTGGCTTGTGGAACAGAAACCTCCAGAGGACCCTTCCCCTCTGCATTATCTTATGGTCCTGTAAAAGGGCAAGAGAAGTTGACAGACTGTCTATTCCTGTGATATTGAGGTATTTCTTAATAATATTCTGAATAATATTTTTGAAGCATTGTAGGCAAAATTATAACATGCCTGTTTTTTTTTCATGGAGTTTTTGATCAAGTTAGATCAAGTAAGAACAATGAGAGTTTTGTTACTGATTGGAAAGTTGGGGTAAGAATGGGTAAAATATCTTAGCCCGCATTTATCACAATAATGCATGTTTGTGAATGCCTACCATTCTTTCCTAATCACAGCTGGAACACTAAAATGACCTTACAGAGCTGTTTTAAATGAAGGTATCATATGTAGCATTGAACATATATATGCAACTATATTTTTCAAACATTAATATGCAGTATTATGCAATATGTAATAAATTATTGATTTTCACCCAGTGGGGAACATTTTGTTCATTGGTATTGCTTTTTAATAAGCAATCTTTTAAAATTAGAGACTTTTCTTTGGATACTTTAGGTTGCAGTGGAAACTTTTGTAGCAGGAGTACAGCACTCACAATGTTGTGAGAACCATTGGGGGAAGGAATCTCTTTCCAAATGAGGAAGTAATATTTTCTGAGAATATAAACTATCTCCTTGTTTCTGATGCTTTTCTTTGAAATTCTTTCTTGAATTAAATGCAAATTGGACCACAACTTGAGGAAGTTATCAAAAGACTATTTCTAAGTGTGTATTGACATATACACATACATATATATATCCATACATATAAAAGAATCATTCTAACCTCCTCATACATAATTCCTGGGTTTTATTCAATGTGTTTTCTGTGATATATACATATATATTTTTCTGAAGAGAAACTTACAAGCTCTTTTGGATTTAAGAAAATTCAATTCTATTCTTCAGTATATACTCAATATAATGTGCTCTGAATGACAAAACTGTAGCATTTATCCTACTCAGTACTACATAGAAATTTTTCAATATACTTGAAGATTCTTCTTTCAAGTTCCATTGACTATATATTACCTTTGTACATTCATATGCCTACAGATGTAAAGATGACAGCATCAAGCTTTTAAATTGGAAAAGCGTGGTCCCAAATGAAACCATTCTGCTTTGTGCTAAATATGAAGTTGTCAAAATAATATAGATTTAATAAGATGAAGTATAGAGATACATAGTCTGGATGTAGCCCAAGCCTGCAATGCAGCTGCATGACTAAAGCTGTGTTATCTAATGAGGAACAGAATTTATCTGTATATAATTTTATCACCAGTGACAGGACAGAACAACCAATCTCACATGTCTCCCATGAAATATGGTTGTCTTTACTGTAGGTATGACCACTCAAAAATTTGGTTTCATTCAGAGTTATTCAGTATACTTGATAATGTTTTTAAAAAGTAATTGTTGACACATTATTGTGAATCTGTGACTTTAAAGGGGCCTTAGGGTTCATAGCGAAGAGTTACATGAACATTAGTTACTTCTGTAAGATCCTGGGTAAGTAAACTGATGAGCCCCTTTTATTAATAACAAGAGAGTTTCTGTCTGCACAGTGGTGATATATTATTTGACCTGTGGAGCGATAGCCTTGCAAAAAAAAAAAAGTTAAAACGTAACCTCATCCTGGTCTGTGAAGGCTCAAGCACTATTTTTATGGAAGGCCAAAAAAAATTAGTTATAAAAAAATCTATAAGGAAGAATTTTTCAGAAATCATAGAGTTCTTTAATTATCCCTTGGTGAACATAACTTCCATCTGCAAAATTTTAGATATCTGCTGATTTCCTGTATCACATCAAGGTACTGGCACTAAACCCACTGAGACATTTGCAATATCCACACTGAGTAAAATATAAGAATACAATACTGTCAGTATAATACATAATAATGTATTTCATGCTTTCCAATGAAAATGTATTTTAAAGAAATTAATTAATATCATATCCTATATGAAAATAAGGAAAATATCAAAGGTCAAATAATAAAGCTACCTTTGTGAGACATGCTAAGAACTATTTTCTACATTAGAATCCACTGTGAAGGAGCCTCCTGCAGCCAAAGAAAAAGTATACTAGAAAGCGTTGGATAACATATTAGAAAGTAATCACTTAGAGCAATAACAGTTATTACACATTAGAAGAAATAAGCCTGTCAATTGATGATGGATTCAGGTTACCTTTGTTACCTGAAACAGTGACTTGAGTGCTTCAGGCTTAATTTGAAAATGTCTGATAACATTCAGCATGAGGCCTATGTTTTCCCATTTTTTTTTTTTTTTGGCAGATGATGTACCTCTTCATGCCCCTTTCTTGTTGCCCTAAATATCCCTTGATGGTTTCAGGTCCATGTGAGCTTTGGCTTTCTGAAGTCTATTACTGCCCTCAGAAAGTGTTACCTTATTGCCCCTGCCCCTGAGCCTACTTCCAGTGTACTTCCCTTTGATGTGTGAGTTTAGTCAGGAACTCATTGTGCATACACTGGGGGCTTTTCACCTTGCCTTGACTTCATGCTCTTCGAGGGAGCCTATTTTGGAGATTGGAAGAGGTGATCCTTGCGTATCATCTAGGTTTTTCAGACCCTATTCTCTCCATGGTTGTATTCCTTGGGATTCTTCCAAGGAGGTCCCTTCTCTTCTGAGGTTGAGGGCTGTGATCATGATTTAGCCCTGCTCTCTCCTCACAGGAACCAGAAGTCCTCTAGGACTTACGTGGTTTTTTAGTGTAGAGACATATATTTGATGAAATTTCAGTGACAAAGGAAATATGTAAACATCTTGAGACATATTTTCTATAAAGCAACTATAGGAAGAGTGTATAATAATATGCAAGAACAGAAATATGTGATAAGAATTAGGAAATATAATGTACAGTAGTTAATTTTTTTTTCTGCCAAGATATAAAATACACAGCTATGAGTCAGTACAAATGTCCATAGTACTACTTCAATCATTCTTGGATTCTAATCTTTCCAGGTATTCCAGCACTAATACAAAGAAATAATATGTCCCAAATACCTCAATAAGAAAGTGCTTTAAAAAATTTGAAGAATGTAAAGATTTTGATACAACTCTGCAACATCCCATTGTTCTTTATGTTGTATGATACGTCATGAAAACAAAGAAGCATTAAGATACATGAAAGATAATTCTTAGGAAAGAAGTTCTCGGAGGGAAACTGGAATATTAATTCAGGCAAAAGAAAGTAAAAACAAATAGTGAGTGAGAAAAAGCACTATGTTTCAACTACACCAGCTGGAATGCAAACTGTAGTATATAAGTGGAATTTGTACATGAATTATTCTTTGGACCATTTGTCCATTCAACACATATTGAAGAGAAGCACATTAATATAAACAACATACACAATTAACAAATTATTCAAGAAGATTTCATGAGGTCATGTTTTCAGACATGCAGTTTTTTATAAAAGAATAGATTGAATATATATTGACAGGATGGCCATATAAAGTGGCCATGAAGAACTTCTGCATATTACGTTACCAACCAAAGCCTCTTAATTTCTTTGTTTTGTCACAAAAAATAACTCCATATTTAAAAATATTTAATGTTGTGAAATATGGATCATTAACAGCACTTACTTTGAAGCATCTTTGGTCAGACTGACTTGTATAGTGTTCATAATCTCTAAGGTAAGAACATACTGAAATTGAGCTGCTTGCTGAATCCCACTGGAGAACCCTTAGCAGAAAAAAAAAACCCTAACAAAAAAACCCACAACCAAAACAAACAAGCAAACAAAAACAACCCACAAAACCCCTCCAAAAACAATAATGTCAATTTGGGACTGGAAAAGCTTGAGGGAAAAAAAGCTTTAAAAATGTATTAGTTTCCTTTTGGTTCCTAAAGAGATTGATACATTAATCTTGTTAAGATAAACAAAACAATGAAAGACTGACATTGAATTTCTTTCAGTGTTGTTTCTCTCACCTCGTAATACCATTTTATCGGGCATTCTTAAAACCTGAATACATTGTTTTGCTATCTCAGAGTCTAATGCATTCTCTGAAGACTCGCAATGAGATCCTCAAAACAACAAGGTGCAGATGTTTGAGATATTTATTAGTGATATTGCTAAGAAATTGTTTGGGGTAATTGGAAATTTATCATGGAAATTTATTTAAAGTTCAAATGCTAAAACCATAACCCATATCATCATCATCATATTAAATTTTATTTAGTAATTTGTATTTCTGAGTTATTGGTTGACTAATCCTAAAGCTCTTAATTCAGCTTCTGTTGCATGCACTTTTCCTGAAATCAGTATGAGTTTAAACTGCATAGTGAATTCAGCAAGAAGTCTTGATTTCCAAACATGCTTGGAGGCCTATCTAGCAGTGTACCCAGTCAGAGAGAATATTTTTTTCTCTCATTTTTAAATTTGTTGTAAGGTTTTCTGTCATCTTGTCACCAAAAGACTTTTTTTTCATTTGTGCCTTTCTCATCGTCTTTCTCCTCTGCTTCTGCTCACAGATTTTCTCTTTTATAGTCTCTTTAGCTTTAGTCTGCCAATTATCTTTCTCAAAAAAATGTCATTCTGGTGTCTGAAAAAAAATATTTTTATCTGTGGGTAATTTCACTGTGTTAATTAATAGGTGAATCATCTCTTGAAAAAGTGATGTAGCTGTTCAGAGTTATTTTGTTTTGCTGTGGCTTTTTTCCAAACAACACACTCCTTTCTGTACAATAAATTTCTCAGTTTAGAAAATACAAGCAATTTAAGTGCTTCAGAGCTTATCTTAATACAAGTCTAGAAGCTGCATATTGAAGGGTTAATATTCAGCATATTCTGTTCTGTAAAGACAATTTAATTTTCTGTGTAATGAGAACAGATTTTTAATACAGTTATGTGAACATAGCTTAAAAATTACCTATATAAATTGTTATGTGATGATAAAATATGAACAACAGAGATTGTACTACTTGAGTACGAACTTTCAGAGTTCCACACTTCCAATAAATTGATAGTTACTCCTTTCAGAAATGACCCTTCATTTAGAACTATTTGGATATTTTTGGTGTGCTACACCATCGCTTTTTGAACTCTTAGATTATAAGGCATTATGAAGCAGTAACAATCTTATTTTATTCTTCTTTTATCTAGTGCAATTTTATATTTTGAGTTTCAGTGTTTAAACAATGTTTTTTCTTGGCCAAAAATCTTGTATGTAAAATCAGCAAATCATTTTTAAAACAGACTTGAGCTATGACTCTTTTGGAAGAAGTGATTGGAACCTCTTTTATACTACTTTGCTTTTGTCAGACATTATGCATTTTGGAGAAAATAGAATCTATTTTATCATTGAGAAGGCTTTCCAAGTGGAAGTGAGCTAATCTTATACTTTGACTGCTATAATAGTTTGGTTTTTTTTAAATAAAAGGTATGAGTCTGAGATGTCAAGGAAATACCTATCAGAGAAAGGAAAAATTAGGACTCAGTGTCTTATCAGTTGTGTTATTAAAAATACAACAGTTCTTTTGTAACTTGCTTTTAAGTTCTAAGATCACATAAAAGATGCACAAGAGCACTTTTTTAGCAGCTCCAATATTTTCTTACCAATATTTGTATAAATCTTCATTATTCCCTTAAACAAGGCAAAGTTGTCAAAGTGCCTGGACAATCTACGTATTTTATATATTAAAAAGAAGAAACAAGTTATCTCAGACATTTATTCTTAGACAAAGTTCGGGTAAATCAAATACATGAAATGACTAATGCTTTTTGACATGAAATCTCTTAGACTATCAGAAAACGGAAGTTACTAGCTGAAGTTAATAAAGCACTAACTTCACATAATTCATCGCCCTGTGCTGAGCACTGGGTGCATAGTTGAATTGTGCAATTTCTGTCTATTACTGTAAAGTGTTATTATTTAAAAAGTACAACACATACTACGCCAAAGATGATGAATCCATCAACGTTCCCAACAGCTGAGAACTAAACGCTACACCATCTGCTTGCTGAAGTAAGATGGCATGCTAAAAGGTTCTGGTGGAATACAAATTGACTGCCAATTCTGACTGTTGCTCCTAGTAGTTAGGAGCTTTTTTATTATTTTAATGCAGTTTGGTCCCAATCATCTTTGTAAGAGAAAAAAGATGTTTTGAAAGCATCCCCTTTTACCATACCTGTGAGAGCAGAATAGACAGAGATTGATTGAATCTTTTTATGTACTTGATTTCCCTTTCCTTTCAGACAATCAAATATAAGAATGTAGTATATAAATGCAAGTCAAAGTAAAATTAACTGGCACAGATAACTGTTTTAATAGTAACAAAAAGAAAGAATTAAGACTGATAGAAGAAAGCGAATTCTCTTCTGATGCGAATTATGAAATGCTTTTGGTTTTGATTAGTTTTCTGAGAAAAGAAATAGCTAGCAACAGATAAAATGAGAACATGTCACTGCCAGAACTGCCTTTTCTGCATATATGCATTATACATTACACACTATATTGAAAAATTATGTTAAAAGAATGTCAAAGTTCGAAAGTTAGGGATTTCAGAATTAAAGATGACAGCATTCTCGATCTTCCTGCCTGTGCAAATACAATTTGATACAGTCTTTGCATACAGAATTAGATAACATTTTAGCCCACAACTCCTGTCTCTTTCAGTGAATATTAATTTTGACTCAGCCATTACAGAGAGCTTCCTTTTCTATTGGTGTACACAATTAGTCTGCTGCCATTTGACAAAGCAGCTCATGCTTTTCATCTTCCAAATACTGTTTACATCCCAAATCTCTAGTAATCTGTGTGCTGCCTCTTCTGTGCCCGGTTTATGAACTAGAAGTGATCTTTCTGGCCAGTACCATAATATTTTCAAAACAGTCTTTGCAGCAATGTATCATCTTTAGAAAACTGAAATCATGCTAGAGAACTTGATTTCTCCAAAGGTACTGCTCCATTTTTTCTACAGATATTTTGTCCTCAAAACAGATTTGATTTGCTATGAAGATATCATGTGTATGTTTTTATTTTCTTTTTTTTTCCAGTGGAAAAGACCTCTCAGATCACTGAGCCCAACCTGTAGCCTAACACTGCTAACGCTGCCAAGGCCACCACTAAACCATGTCCCTAAGTGTCATATCTACACATTTTTTTAACCCTCCCAGGGACAGTGATTCCACCACTTCCCTGGGCAGACTGTTCCAATGTTTGATCACTCTTTCAGTGAAGAATTTTTTCCAAGCATCCAGTCTAAACCTCCTTTGGTAGGCTAATGGCTGGACTCAATATTATTAGAAGTCTTTTCGAACATTAATGGTTCTATAGGTTTGTTTGGTTTTTTTTTTTCATCTGTCTTTTCATTTTTGCCTACTTTCCATGAAATGTGGATCCATATCACTTGTCTCAACATACATGTGACCATTAAAAATGAGTAAGTAATGGAACAAAAAAACCTCAAGCTGCTAAAACCCAAAGCTGATAGGTTTTGCAAAGTTCATTCCAGAACAGTTTTTGAATATGAAATGCAGTTCTTCCGATTGGCTACTACTGTAAGCCAGGAAAAAAGCAGCCAACTGAAGTGGAGCCTCCACCTTCAGCAAACATTGCCAGGGAAAAGAGGAAATTGGCTTGGGTGTCCCAGACTTTTAAAGAGACTGCCACCTCCCGATTGCCCCACAACTCTGGATCTAGCCATGTTGGGTCTTAAAGAGGGAGTAACATCTTTTGGGCACAGCTAGAAATGGCATACAATAATGTTTTGGGTTGCTCATGACAGCATACTATGAATCTATTTTCATAGAGGTAGATATTAATGCTACTGTTCTTCATTGCCTTATAATGTCACTAGTATATGAAAATATAGTAGAAAATAACGTTGTCAAAATCATGCTGTCCACTGTTTTGAAAATATATAGATAACTTGACTTGAAAATTTTCTATAAACTACTCTTTTGAAATACTGCAATGATCTGGAATTGCATACAAGCCCTAATAGTCTGAAATAAATTTATTATCAGTCATCTCTCAACCTGACTTCATAATTAGCTTTCAATATAAGGACAAAATAAAGGTTTGAGCTATAGATATAGCTTTTGTCTAGCTGCTGCTCAGGGGGGTGTGCATGAGTGCATAAGCAGCACACTTGGGTGTGCTTTTCCTGGCTGCTGAGGAATTGCACAGCAAGTTTCTGTGAAGATAAGGTAATGCATTGACTTGTGATTGATGGAAGTCCTATTCATTTTACAACAAAGTGTTTCACTCACTGTTGCAGAATATCCAGGTAGGAATCTCAGTCAGTCTGGAGATCATAAATGGAAATGCCAGGGGAAAATAAGATAATAAAAATGAGAGATTTGATTTAAATATTTCCAAGTGATATTTTAAAGTGATTTCTATCTGAAATATACTTACATTTGCTGCTGGTTGAAACTTCTTAATTAGTGATGTGTGAACTCCTTATTTGTTTCCCTGAGGACTCTTACCCAAAGAAGAGCTTATGTAGTTTTAAGAAAACACAATAATTTTTAAAAACTTATTATTTCTCTTTATGACATCAGATGAAAATTGGTTGACAAAGTGCAACTAGGTGAAAAATTTGGTTTCCACACCTATAAATTGCTCTGGGAAAAGCCATTCTTGAATTTGTGTAGCTTTCCTTTAAACTAAATACCTTCCTCCTTTATTTACACATCATATCACATGAGGAAGAAAAGCTCATAGATGTCAAAGTCACATTTAAAAACAGCTAAAATTCCTATTTATGTAAACAAACATTTGTGTAAGTTTAAAATCAGAGTTGCAATTTTGCAAGACATTTTAAACCCATTTGCTAAAAATATAAGGGTTATTTTTCTACATTTTTGTATATGCTTGTCTATGTATATGTTATCCTATATTGGCCCTTGGACTAATTTTTTATTACTCTCCTGGGCCACTGACCAGCCCTCCAGGAAGATTGTTTCAGGGTTTGACCATCCTCTTTGTGAAGAAATGCTTCCTAAAGTCCAGTCTAAACCTCCCATCATGCAGCTTTGAGCCACTCCCATGCATCCTGTCACTGGATCCCAGGCTGAAGAGCTCAGCACATCCCTCTCCACTTCCCTTTCCCAGGAAGCTGTAGAGAGCAATGAGGTCATACCTCAGCCTCATTTCCTCCAAACTACACAAACGGAGAGTCTGCAGTCCTCCTAGGACGTGCCAGCCTCTTCACCAGGTTTGTTGCACTCCTCCGGATGCATTTAAAGGCATTCACCTCCTTGTTAAATTGTGTGGCCCAGAACTGCACACAGCTGAGGCAGCAGGAATGCTGAATGCAGCGAGATAATCACACCTTCTGAGTGGCTGGTGATGCTGTGTTTGATGCACCCAAGGTGGGGTTGGTTTGCCCTCCTGGATGCCCAGGCTCCCTGCTGGCTCCTGTTGAGCCTGCTGTTGACCAGCACTTCCAGATCCCCTTTTGCCGGGTTGCTCTCCAGCTGCTCCTCTCCCAATTCTACTTGTATCCAGCATTATTCCATCCCAGGTCCAGAATGTGGCATTTAGACTTGCTACATGTTATCCTATCAATCATTGCTCAGTGATCCCATCTATACAGCACATCTCAGTTTGATGCAAACTTTCTAATGGTGTGTTCAACTCCTGCAACCAGACTGCTGATAGAAATTTTTGGCCAAAACTGTCTCTAAAATCAAACCTTGAACACCACTGCTGGCTGGTTCCAGCCAGATGTAGACCTGTTCACTACAACTTTGGCCTCTGCCCTTCTGCCAGTTTTTTACCCACAAATCACTCATTAAGCAGAATTAGAAAGATTTAAAATATGAGTTTTATTTAATAGCAAATAATTGACTGATCAGTTTTTACTGTAAGAAATAAAAGTAATTTTTTTTGTCTTCGTTTAAATTGTAAATTATCATTCTGTGATGATCACAAGGATTGTGATATTTCAATTTTTATTTTACTGTCTTAATATATAAATATGGGAAAATATGGTAGAGATAGAGATAGCAGTACAGACAGAGGTAGAGAGAGAAAGGCAGATAAATGCATTCCACAAATTATTTACACAGCTTTAAGAAAAATACCTATGTTTTGAAAACTGGCTTTTTCTCTTCATTGCTCTTCTGTGTTACTGAAAAAGAGCAAAGAGGGCATGTTTCCTGTTATTTTCTTTATTATTTATCTTATCATTATCCTAAACTATCAGTAAACACAATATACTTATTACCTTCTTAACATTTCATATCTTTGCTAATTTCTGTAGATTTATTCTAGACCTAGCAAGAATACTGCAGGAAGTATGTGCCTTTAATTTAAATATTAAATTATTAGCATGTGCACAGCATTTTGAAAGGAAAGAAAAGCTCTCATACCTGAATTTTCTGTCTGTCATATTTCATAAAGTATATTAAGGAAATTCTATCTTTGAGCAACCAGTTTAGGGATCAGGGTTATGACTACTTTCCTCTAAATGTTTTCTCTGTTTGTGTGACTCTTGGATGTGGTTTTAGTTGGAAATGTGGACAGTGTGATCAAGCAGTCCTATGCAGTTGGAAAAGTCTCACCAGGAAGTCTTGTGAAGCCACACACTCTCACAGCTGCTCTGCTCTTTCATGCTGGCTAAAAGAAGGCCAAACAGGCTCTTGAGACACATCCAGATCTCAAGATTTTTAATTGCATTCTTCTGGCTGCTGTGGGAGCTTCTGGGCCATTCAAATCTACTTCTAGAGGAGGAAGGGCAGAAACAGTGGTTCATATAATGTAATGCCCAGGATCTGTAGATGCAACCTGCTCAAACAGGTTTTCTTACTCATTTTCCAAAGGCCATCCCTTTCTCAGTCTTTATGGCTTATTGTGCATAAAACTAAAGACAGAAAAATCTGTATCAATTTAAGAAACTGACTTCATTAAAAAAATATTTTTAGAAAAAAACCCCAAACATTTATTTAGATTAAGAACATGATAAAGACCACATTTCCAATTTGGGGGACTATCCTGGACTGAGTTAAGCTTGTGTTTTGAGTTGTATTTACTAATCCTTAAACTCCACTATTGAAATTTACAAAGAAAGCAAACTACATAATCATATTTGATTATACCAAATATGAGTATATAGCAAATCTACTTAATTCTTTTATACAAAGGAAAAGACAAAATTTCTAATCAGGACACACAATACTTTTTTAATTATGAAATGTCTCATTTACTGATGAGAAATATTTATTTAAAAGAACAGAGTTGTATTAACATTATGTATTTCTCTTTCCATACGGTCATTCATGTTCAGATCAATGATCTGACTGAGCACAAGTGGATGCAGGCATACTGCAGACTTATACATGAAAAAGGAGACTTGTAGGCATGGCATCTGCTGGTTATGGATCAATGTAAATCAAAGCTGTTAAGATCTAAGACTGATACAAATGCTGCTAGCATGGCCCAGGAGTAGAAGTACAGCTGTATGAAAAATCTCAAAATGCTGGAAATAAAAAAAAAAATAGGTTCCAAACATAACAAGTAACCCAAACAAAGTAGATTTCTTAGGTTCATTAAAAGTATGTGACATCTTCCATAAGTTTGTAATAAACCTGGAAAAATGTGGACTATGGTAACGAACCAATAGCCAAATGTAGAAGTAAAAAACCACCAAATAGAAAATAAGTAATTTTAGATTTTTAGGAAAGAAGGTCCCTTCCAACCCAAGACATTCTGTGATTCTATGGTTTTACAAATTAATCATAAAAAGGTAAAATGAATTGGGCAATGGCCCATGTCAGGACACTCTTACAGATGTGATTAACCAATAAAGAGTATAACAAGGACGAAATGCCAATGCAGTAGTGGAGTCAGCTCCTGCTGTAATTAGTATGAATATATCTGGAATTGGACACTGAGGAGGTAACATGATTTCTATCAGAATATGACGCTTGAAAACCTAGGGAAAGAGTCTGGAGCGGCAGACTGGCATAAGTCAGAACCCATTTAGTGGCAGAAAAATATTAGGTGCCTGTTTTGAGATTACTGCAGAAAAGTAGGCAGCTATCACTCAGGCTACCTCTGAAAAGAAAACATTTGTTATTTGTGTAGAACAGAAAGTTGAGAGGGCATGCTACTGGAAGTAGCAAACAGATTTGGTTTTGTTCTCAATTTGACTTTTATATTTCTCTTAAACATCCAGAACAGCAAATATAGATTCAAATTTGACCATTTCCATGTAAGCCATGAAAAAAAAAAATTGAAATGAAGGGATTAATTAGCTATTGCTCATCCATCTCATAGGAGGAAGCAATGGTTTCTGTATCTCTTGTCTTCAGCATTCCACACTTGAGTTATGAATTGTGTTTGCATGGCCAGGTTTTGGTAACAGGCTGGGTACAGGAGTGACTTCTGTGAGAACCTGCCAGAAGCTTCCCCCATGTCTGACATTCAAAGGCAACCGGCTCCAGGATGGACCCACCACTGGCCAGTGCTGAGCCAATCAGTGATGGTGGTACTGCCTCTGGGATAACAGATTTAGGAAGGGCAAAAAACCTGGGCAACTGCAGCTGAACAGAGAGGACTGAGAACGTGTAAAAAGACAGTCCTGCAAACAGCAAGGCCAGTGAAGAAGGAGGGGCAGATACCCCCAGTGTGAGAGCACAGCTTCTCCTGCAGCCCTGTGAGGTCTGTGGTGGAGCCGAGATCCACCTGCAGCCCGTGGAGGGTCTCACATGGGAGGACATACATGTGAGGGGGGATGTGAACTCTTGGGAAGCCCACACTGGAGCAGGGGAACACTAAGGAGTCCTCCCTGAGGGGGAAGGAGCTGACTGCAGGCCCCATTCCCATCTCCCTGCAGTGCTGGCTGGAGAGGGGAGTGTAGAGAATTTGGGAGTAAAGATGAGTTGAGGAAGAAGGCTAGTGGAGAGGGTGAAAGTGTTCAAGAATTTTTTGATTTCTTATTCTACTGTGATTTGATTGGTAGTAAATTCAATTAACTTCCCCACAAATTAGATAAAATTACATATAAAACTTCTCATTTCTTCCCTTTAGAAAGCAAATTTTACTTCTGTTAGATCATGGCCTTAGTTCACTAATATTCCTAGGGAAATCATGGTGACCTGCTTGAATCTTCATGCTTGTCTAAATCGCCCCTGTACTATCGTATTTTAGTGTTCTATTAAAAAAGTGGGGTGATGGTGGACTGTACTGTTTTTAGGTAATGACATTATCCCCAAGTAGCAGAGGGAGGGGTTTACTCAGACCTTACTGTGAAAAACTTCTTGCTGTAAAAGAGAACTCTTTCTGTATCATGTATCAGAAAGTGGATAACAGATGGATATAGAGTGTCTAACACTGAATGCAGGTGGACTTCCCTTGGTCAGAAATGAAAAGTCAGTCTTATTACTCATGAAAAATGTAAGAAAAATATCTCTGACCGAGTAGCCATTATTCTGTGGAGAGAGATATTGTTAGTTTCATTCAATACATATCAGACATCTTTCAGGTAAAACTTCTCAGAGTTAGTGCTGAAATCCTGGTAACTCTTCAGCATGATAGAATATTTATTGTCTATGTAAATTTCTAGTACCATCATATTTACTCTTTGTATCTATTAAGTGTGCAGAAGATGATCTATGATGTGGGTCATGCTTTCTATAATAATTATTGTGGCTGAATGATAAGTAAGACTGCTTATACAGTTTTATATTGAATTTGCTGGTTTTGACATCAGGGTAATAGCACACTTCATAGAGGCATTTGCATCAGTTGAGCTGTTCAGGGCAAGCTGGGCTGCTCCTTATAAAATGGAAGTGTATGTATTACTGATTTTACCCCTTTTCAGAGAATCACTGAAGCTTTTTTCTTGTTCATAGAGTGATATCCTGTTAGGTTGATCTTGAAATTAGCCAAAAATTTCTCTGGCATGTGATATTAAGTGCCATATTCTTCTATAGTGCTTTTGCAAATTCCCAAATCACAGTTATTTCTTGCTTCAGGGCAAAATTTGATCCATGCATTGAAGCAGTTTTCTGGTTATACTCGTGCTAGGTGAGAATAAGGCACTAATTTTATGCTATTAAAGAGTAGCAAAAGCAGGCTATTCTTTCAGCAGCTTTGAATTCAGAGCATTGAGCAAAGTTACCATTCAGTCAAGGTTTGGATACAGATGTTAAAATGGGACATGGGATCCCCTAGCACAGATCTGGGAGCAAGGAGAAATTGTTGTTTAAATGTGCACCATTTCAGAAAGAACTCCTCATGAAGTAAAGCCTCAGTGAAAACAGACCATTAATCTTGTTCAATATTAATGACTTTGAGGCATTATTGGCTAACTACTGTGGGATAGCACAAGAACTAGCACAGCTTAGGAAAGAGGTATTTCAGTGATATATTGGAGTTAGTATAGGTGAAGAAGAACAATTTTTTTATCTTGATACAACCACTGAGATGCCTGAATGTTTGCTGAAAAACTCAAACTGTAGACTAATTAAATGGTGAGAGCCCAGGTCATGAAGAAGCTGTCACAATCTGTCAATTTTATATTTTTTTTATTGCAACAAACAAAAATAGTCATTGAAAGAAATATAACAATTTTTAGGGAAAAATTATTGTGACTAAAAATGTTAGTAGAATTTAGAGAGATAACAAGGATAATTATTCAAAAGCACCTCTTCCTGTTCCCCCTCCCCCAAAATTAAAATTGAGGAGAAATTGACCTTCCCCTCATTTGTATACAAAGAAGGACTAGATGAAAGCTCATTTGTTGAAAGAACACCATTTCAATAATTTCTGTGAGGAATGGAGTGTATTGTGTCACATGCCACTGTTGAGAAAAATATAAATAGGTGAATATTTTCTGTGAAATAGGTAGAATGCTTCCGTTGAAATGTGACAAGGTCCTCTTACACATACAGGATCATTTATGTGGTTTTCTAAAAATCTGCTTTGGCATATGATATGCTTTAGTGAGTGAATATGAAATTAATGATAAATGTTTCCTCCCATCTATAGGCAAGCCTTTGTTGCATGATATTCAGCTTATGGCCTGATATCCTGTGGGAAATTATACGAGCATGTGAAACAATCCTATAATTACTTTAGTCAAAAATTAGTTGAGCTTCTCCTTATCTAGAGACATTGTTTTAAGCTTACTGAGGGAACAGTCTAATGTCAATTAATGCCTGAAAATTGTTATATAAAGGGTCTCTCTTGAATTTCCTGAAAAATACGAAAATGAAAGACATTGAGTTTTTACAAAATTAATGCAATGTACACATGCAAGTTTGAATCCCAAAGTTTTGAAAAAGTATTGGATCACAGAGGGCTCTTCACAACCATTGCTCTCTGTTATTTCCAACTGAAAGTAAGAGATGGAACATGTCAGACTCACATTTTGTGTTTATCTCTGGCTGGAAAGCTGCCCAGGAGAAAAAGATCTGGAAGTGTTGGTCAACAGCTGTCTGAATATGAACATGAGCCAGCTGTGTGCCCAGGTGGCCAAGCAAGCCAGTGGGATTGGCTTGTGTCAGAAATAGTGTGGCCAGTAGGGTGAGGGCAGTGATCCTGCAGCCAGCACTGCTGAGGTCACACTTTGAATACTGTGTTCACTTTTGGGTCCCTCACTCCAAGAAAGACACTGAGGTGCTGGGGCATGTCCAGAGAAGGGCAGCAGGGCTGGTGAAGGGTCTGGAGCATAAATCCTATAAGCAGTGACGGAGGGGGCTGGGGTTTTTTAGCCTGGAGACAAGGAGGCTCAGGGGGACCTTATGACCTCTACAACTGCCTGAAAGGAGGCTGTAACAAGAGGGGGCCAGACTTTTCTCCCAAGTAACAAGTGATACAACAAGAAAAAATGGTGTGAAGTTGCACCAGAGGAGGTTTAGATTGGATATTAGGAATAAATTCTTTACTGAAACAAATGGAGGTCTGGCATTTGAATACACTATCAAGGGAAATGGTGGAATCATCATCCCTGTAAGCATTCAAAAGGCGTGTCTATGTGGTACCTGGGGACATGGTTTAGAGGCTCACATGGAGGTGCTGGGTTAATAGTTGGACTCAATGATCTTAGATGTCTTTTCTGAACTGAAGGATTGTGTGGTTCTATGCAAATGAGGTGTTTCACAGTGTTTAGTTATGCCAGCTAAGCCTGTTTGGAGAAAGGCTGCTCCTGTCTGTCAGGCAGGAGAGGTGGGGGGTTTTGGTACGCTGAAGGCAAGATAATTGAGTATGTTGCTGCAAAAGAGTTCATGTCAGTATAACTTAGATCAAAGTTATGGACTTGGAGCTGTTACTAATTGTAGGCAGTAGCTGCTCTAAATTAGGAGTAATTCTTGTTTTTTTTTATTAACAATTCTAGCTGCCACAACCACTCTGGAAAATCTTTAAAGGCTAGACCTAGTCTGAATCATGAGATTTCTAACTGATAATAAAAAATCCCCATTACTGTTTGCTACCTTTTGTAATACGATTTCATCAGTGCTTACTAACTAGAAGGGGTACAAGGGCAATGAAACCCTGAGTGACAAATCATATTAAAACACAGCATACAAAGCATATAACATGAAATCACCACACAGCTTTCTTTATTTGCAGCTATAGAATTAATTATCAAAGGTGTGTGTGATTTGTTTGTTGATTGTTTGCTTTCCATTTTTTTGGCCTGTGGCTTTTTGTGTGTGTGTGTGTCATGGGGAAACATCTGAATTGGTAAAGAAGGAACAAAGATTCATAGGGGAATGTTAGTTAATATAGAGCTCAGTGTTGTACTGAAACAGGAAGAATTCCCTTGTGTATGTGTGACCATTTCTGACACTTTTTTAAATTAAATATGACTCAATTAAAAATTTTTGGGGTTTTTTTCAGTTCTTTATTTTATTCATTGCTTGTTTATAGAGAGAAATATTTTGTGACTTTATTAATTCAAGTGGTTTAAAATTGTATTTTTTTCAGTGAATAAAAGCATTTTCAATTTTAAAAAAAAGAGAATAAAAGAAAATAAATAAAAAGAATAGGAAGAAACAACTTAAACCTTGAACTATGTTGAACGTATGTTTTCTAATGGATATTCAAATGGTAAATATGCTATATATCTTTAAAATTTATATCTTTATAATATGTAAGAAATACCATGTGGAAAATGCGATACTTTAAGCTCACAGAGAACAAATAATCCAACTGTATTATGAAACTGCTTGGATATACTTTTACGGAAATAATTTTAATTAGGGTTAAAGTAATGCAGCAAGAAGCACAGAGGTACAAAACATTTTTCTTTTCTTGTATAAATTATTTTTGGTTACATGGCTGGTTAAAATTATGAAATGAATAAGCCACACCTGTTAAATGAAAATGGTTCTTGAAACAGAAGTAATTACTGTGCAGCTCCAATCTGAGTCATGGGTGAATGCAAATGAAAACTTATGCTGATGTGATTCTGGTATTGGTTCGCATGGTTTAATTTTTTTTTAAATTAAATTCTCAAAAAAACACCATTAATTAGGATTGAATATAATTTTACTCTATAGAATATTTATTTATTTTATATAATGAAATTGCATTTGTTTTTCAAATAATACTATGGTATTTTATCTATCAAAACAAATTAAAAAGATGTTAAGATTATTCTCTAAGAATGCAATTACACTCTCTCATTTTCTGAAAGAAGATGGTTGTATGCAAAATGCTTATTTAGAAGTGGCAAGCTTCCTCTACTTTGGTACACCTATAGTTGTGACCAGAAGTTGTTTAGAAGCCTACTGACTACTACTTGAGACAAAAAACTATGTGAGATCCTACCTTAAAATTTTAACAATATGCACAAACAAGTTCCAGCTCCTAGGAATATGGTTTGATTCTAATTTAATTTTAGAGATGTAGCTTTTGAATGCAAAGTAGCCTGTGACTAAAATACTACATACATAATTTATTCACTAAAAGAAATAAAAAATCATGCATTTCTTGTCAGCTTTGAAGTTTTGTCAGAAGCCTGACATTGCTTTTTTCCATTTCCTTCCTTCCTTCCTTCCTTCCTTCCTTCCTTCCTTCCTTCCTTCCTTCCTTCCTTCCTTCCTTCCTTCCTTCCTTCCTTCCTTCCTTCCTTCCTT
>VXAX01001918.1:276501-289676 GCA_013399835.1 Leptocoma aspasia
TTGTGATTTTTTTCTCCTTTTATTTTTTCCCTTGTGCCTCTTCTTGAAATGAGCATTTGAAATGGGGTAAACATTCTTTTCTTTTTGCTGGGACCATATTTCACCCTTAATGTCAGGAGCTTGCAAAGCATTTTAATTTTCACCTTGTCAATCTGTAGAGGCTAAATACCCAGAGTTAAAAAAACAGTATTGCTGAAAGTCAGAGGGGTTGACGGATGTCAGATGTGGTGCTGAAAGCTGGGATCTGCTAAAGATTCTGCCATATACTTAATATGTGAACTTGAATAACCGCAGTTTTATCTCCTTGCGTGTTCCTAAACTTAAGTTCCTACCTAAGGATCATTCACACTTATGGTTCCTTTTCAGAGTATAACTAGGTGTCCGACTTAGCACAAACACATTACATGGTTTTGTCCTACATTTATGGCAGATAAATCTGTGACTTTCACAGATGGGCTGCCTTTGATACTACAGTTTTGGTGTGCTTTTTCACCATAAAGCTATATAAAACAAGGAAAGATTTACATCACAACCATTTTGATCCTCATGCCTCACAGATTCACAGAACGGTTGGAAAGGATGCCTGGAATTCATCTACTCCAATCCCTCTGCTAAAGCAAGTTCACCTGGAGCAGGTTGACCAGGATCACATCCACATGGGTTTGGAACATCTCCAAGGAAGGAGACTCCACACCGCCTCTGGGGAGCCTGTTCTGGTGCTCAGTCACCCTTAAAGTTTTTTCCTCAGATTCAGATGGAACTTCCTGTGTTTCAGTTTGTTCCTGTTGCGCCTTCTCCTGTCTCTGGGCACCACTGGAAACAGCCCCTTGACACCTGCTTTTAAAATATTTGTATTTTTATCAATATTTGTATTTGTATCACTGATAAGATCCCCCTTGGGCAAACAAGCCTAGCTTTCCTCATAAGTGAGGTGCTCCAGCCTCCCAATGATCTTTGTAGCCCTCTGCTGAATCCACCTTGTCTTTCATGGACTGGGGAGCCCAGAAATGGACACAGGATTCCAGAAGCAGCCTCACCACCTCCCTCAGACCTGTTTGCTCTTCCTAAGGCAGCCCAGGATACCACTGGCTTCTTTTGCAACAAGCAAAACCACTTTTGCACAAGGTGAACTTTTTTCCATCAGGATTCCCACATCCTCCTCTCCCAAGCTGTTTTCCCTAACCTGTGCTGGTACATGGGCTTATTACTTCCTAGGTCTCTATATTTGTCTTTGCTTAACTTCATTCTGTTCCTCCTCTCTGCCCTAGTCTTTAGCTTGTCCAGATATTGCTGAATGGCACCACAGCCTTCTGGTATATAAGATTCTCCTCACAGTTTGTAACATTGTTGCTGAAAGCACTCTCTGCCCCTTCATCCAGGCCACTGATAAATTATTTGAACAAGACCAAACCCAGTACTGACCCCTGGAAAACATGATTACCTACAGACATCCAACTAGACCTTGTGCCCCTGATTACAACCCTCTGAGCTCTTCAGAAGTTCTTCTCTGCCTTTCAGTTCTCAATCTACATCACTGTTTACTCATCTAAACAATCCCTGAGTTTACCTTTCAGGATGTTATGGGAAACAGTGCCAAAAGCCTTGCTGAAGTCAAGGTAGACAACATCCACTTCTCTCCAGTCACCTACTCTGCCAACCATTCCATCATTGAAGTCTATCAGAGCAGTCAAGCATGACTTCTCCTTAGTGAATTCATGTGAACTACCTGATAACCTTCTTTTCCTCTACAAGCTTAGAGACCTCATCCAGGATGAGTTGTTCCATCACCTTTCCAGGGATGGAGATGAAGCTGACTGGCCTGCTATTTCCTGGGTTATACTTCTTGACCTTCTTTAGGAATGGAGTAACATTAGCTTTCTTCCAGTCCTCAGGCACCTCTCCCATTCTCCACAACCTTTCAAAGATGACAGAGAGCAGCTTAGCAATAATATCTGCTGTGTCCCTTAGCACTCCTGTTTCCGATTGAAGCCCATGGATCTGTCGAAATGAACTCTAATCTGATCTGCTTTGACCAAGGGAAAATCTTCCCTTCCTCAGACTTTCTCTCTTGCCCCTAGGGGCTGAGATTCCTAAGGGCTGGCCTTAGGAATGAAAGAATGAATCTAAGAAGGCATTCAGTAACTCTGCTTTTGCTGTATTCACCAACAAAGTACCCTCCTCCTCCAATAGTGGTACCACATTTTCCCTAGTCTTTCCTTTGCTACTGATGTACTTGAAGAATCTCTTCTTGTTCTTGACATCCCTTACCACATTTGATTCCAAACTGACTTTAGCCTTCCTTGTTGCATCCCTGCATACTCTGACAATGTTCCTATATGCCTTCCAAGTTGTCTGTCCCTTTTCTTACAGTCTGTAAACTCCTTCTGTTTCAATTTAGCCAGAAACTCCTTGCTCATTCATACAAGTTTCTTAACCCCTTCGCTTGCATCATTGGGATGTACTGATCTGGAGCTTGAAGGAAACAATTCTTGAATATTAACCAGCTTTCTTGGGTCCCGTGATACTCCACCAAGCAGATGTCTGAAGAGGGCAACATCTGTTCTCCTGAAATCCAGTGTAAGAAGCTTGCTATATGCTCTCCTTACCAATCTAAGGATCTTGAGCTCCACCATTTCATGGCCACTGCTGCCAAGGCTGCCCTTGAGGTTCCCATTCCCCATTAGGCCTCCTTTTTGGTATAAAAAAGGTCCAGCATAACACCCCTCCTTGTTGGCTCCTGTATCTCTTTGAGAAGGAAGTTCTTATCAATGAATTCCAGGAACCTCATGGATTTTTTATGCCCTGTTATGTCCATCCAGCAGATTTCAGGGCAGTTGAAATCCTCCATGTGAATCAGGCCTTGTGAATGTGAGGCTGTTCCAATCTGTCTGTGGAGGGCCTCATCAGCTTAACTCAAGAGAAACTTGTCAGGAAATAATTATCTACATTTTTAAAATATATGTCAGATTTTTGACATTGTGAGAGTTGAAACAAAGTATAAGAACACAAAAAAAAAATATTGCTGGTTAGAAACTAAACCATGCTGGAATTCCATAATCAGCTCCATACAACTCGTTTCCTGGAGCCTCCTTTCTCTCTGGCTGTCATGCCTGCTTCATAGTGCCTGTTTTATGTTTGCTCTTGGTGCTCTGTTCGTTGACCAATTTGAAAGATAAATGAAGTATTAAAGAAGCAAGAGCAGCTGAGCCACTGGCTTCATCAGAGTGCTAGGGGACCATCTTCAGCTTTTGATAAGACTGTCACAGCTTGTGATTGCATCTCATAACTGTTTCTTAGTTACCACTCACAATCAAATTCAGAATGCAGGGACTATGGGAAAGCCAGATAATGACCTTGGCAAGTGTCTAGGAACAGAACTGAGAAATTATTTACAGCACTTGCCTTCAAGGGATAATTTGGCAATAGAACTACAAAGCAGGTTTCTATGGGCAATGCTGAAATTAGTAATAGACTTTTAAATATTAAAACCCCCTAAAAATAACCACAGATGGAATAAGGGAGAAAAACCTCTGGGACCTATTTTCCACCTCAGCTGGCAACATACAATTCTTGGTTTAATAACAAAAGACATCTTATTAAATTATATTAGAGTGAGTCTGTTGCTTAGTGCAGGTGTCAGGCTGGTAGTGTTGCTAATACCTACTGTAGCCACACATGCTGCTATGGAAAGCCAGCCAATATTTCAGTACAAATGGCATGCATGTATTATCTCTCAGTGTTCTGAGATCATCTAATTAAATTTAATGTTTGTAAAAAATGCCTTCAAAGATTTTATAATATTCAGATATATTTGTTATACATATCGCTATAGATATTCAAAGATCACCCCTTCAAATCTGTATTTAGGAATGAAAGGCCACAAATAATTCAATGTGATTTAATGTGGTGACAATCTGGGTCCTCAGATTGCAAGGACTGGTGTGTGTGTGCAGCAAATATAATTTCAGATAATACTTCTTCAGTTTATAATAAATTGATTTTTAGTGTTAAAAAAATACGTTTTAATACTGCAATGGGAAAAAATATTGATCAACAACATCACTATAATACTAAACTGAATGTCCAGGACAAAGACCTCCAATGTTCTATATATTTATTTTGTCAATAAACTATATGAAAAAGCTTAATATACAAATCAACCATGTTGACTCCAATGTTTTCAAATATGCTGACTTTCTCAAAAAAAGGGAGACTGGTTACTCAGTGTTTTAGTACCATTATAATGAGTTTACAAATACCTGTGGCATATCAGGTGATGGAAAAAATTGCATTACAGAGCACTGAATCTGAAAATGACAAATAAAGATACAATAACCCACAAAATAGTGTAAGAAAATATATTTTGCTCATACTCAAGCTTTTTTATAGACTGTGAAGGTGCTAGAAGATCATCAATTTCCCATAAGAAAATGCTCTTCTAAACATTGCTATAAGAATCATCCACTTCTGTCAGGATTAATATCATCCCTTCTGACCTTGTTCTGAAAAGCTTTACAGTGTGTGGCTGGGGGACTTTGGCTCTAATGAGGCAAAAATTCTCTGAAACAAACTTATGTACCTTTTTCATCAATCTTTATTCTTTAACCTGTCCTCTGTTCAGGCAAATATGGTAAAAGTTATAATGAGTAAGGTATATCTGAAAGTGTCACTCTCACTTTTCAGCCTTCTGATGTTTTCATTCTTGTGATGGAGTTTCTCACGCTGTTTTTTGTAAACATGCACATGCTTTTCTAACTGTCTTTTTGTTTTTCATTCCTTCTCCTGGGAGGAGAAAGGTTTGATAGACTTTGTCATTGACCAGTGTCGTTGGAGAGGTGGTAGCTTCACCTTCCAATCGATGGTCGTTTCCAAAACCCTATATAATAAGAAAACCAAAATAAAGTTTCTCTCTTCTTTGCCTTCTCTCGGGTGTGGCTGCGTTTGTCTCTGCGTTTCGTGTTGCTCGATAGAGTGACATGAAAGAGTCAAAACTTGCCATTTCTGTCTACTGAAACCACCTTTAAAATGACTTTCAAGTGAAAGTGCTTGTATCTTAGATTTTCTTTTGTTTATCATCAGGAAGTACTGAATTTTACTGGCACAGCATTGTGGTTTAACTCTAGCCAGTAGCCAAGTACCATGTGCTGCATCTCCTGCCAGTAGGATTGGGAAGAGAATGGGAAGGGCAAAAGCTAGTAAACATGTGGATTGAGTGAAAGACAGTCTAATAGGGAAAGCTAAAGCTGTGCACACAAGTAAAACAAGGAATTAATTCACCCCTTCCCATGGGCAGGCAGGTGTTCAACCATGTTCAGGAGAGTAGGGACCCATCACATGTAATGGTGACTTGGGAAAACAAACACTCCAAAGATCCCCCACATGCTCCTTCTTCTCCCCAGTTTATGTACTGAGCATGATGTCCGATGGTCTGGAATATCCCTTTGGTCAGTTGGGGTCACCTGTCCTGGCTGTGTCTCCTTCCAACCACCCATGCAACACCAACCTCCTCGCCAGTATGGCAGTACAAAAAGCAGAAAAGGCCTTTACTCTACGTAGGCTCTTCTCAACAATAACAAAAACATCTCTACATTATAATCCCTTTATATTCAGCACAAATTCAAAACATAGCCATGACCAGCCACTGAGAAGAAAAATAACTCTACCTCAGCTCAAACCAGTACAGACAAGTCATTCAACTAGCACTGCATTTCTGAGCTGATCAAAGTATGTATTTATTATAGGAGCTCCTTTTTTTTTGGTCTCTCTGTTCATCTTCCTTATGGACCACTTGTGAGCTGCAATTATTTTCTCATTAGCTGTAATTGCTTGAAGGATTTCTAATACGTATTAAGACAGACCGAGAGGATTTATTATCTTATCATGCTGGGTCACCTCGTATGTGCTGCCATTTATTCACATGGTACAATTATCTTTCTGTAATCCAGTACCTCACCATCCTTCCAGACTACAAAATACAAGCAGGCATTGCAAAGAATAGTTGTAAGTAATGGGTGCTGAAGAATATGAAGGAAGGAGTGGCTGTGCTAGTGCACAAGCTTGCTTATTCCCTTTCTTTTCTTGTGTCATTAGCATACTTATCTTTCCTCTTCCCTCTCATGAATGCTTCTATTGCTAGAGTTACTAGGTTTGACTCCAGTATTTCTTGAAAGTAGGTATCCCTGGTCTTCTCTGCATAGCTGCTGACCAGGACCCAGCAGGACACTCAGCTGGTGTGGTAAACATCACAGTGCTGCAGTGCCAGTCTGTGGCCTTCAAACACGTCGGTGTTATGGTGAATCAGAACTATGTTCCCTGAAAATCATAATGCTGTCCTAAAATAAGGCGTTTACTCAACAGCCAAATATGTTCCTTGCTTCCTTCCTGATTTTTTAGTCTTTAGGTTAAATCTGTTCAAATGTTGACCTTTTTTCCCAACCCAAAGGGGAAAATTGTAAATTACTGTAAACTAACAGAGCTGTATGGATTTCAGGAATAGTTCACAATTAATATTGAGCATTTGTAAGGACAAAACCATGACATTCTGCTGTATGTAGTACATACAGATTCTCACCTAGATAAAAGCAAAACAAACTAAAACAAACAAACATACAAAACAGCTGAAAAATTGAATGGTAGGGAACCTCGAGGCTGAATTTAATCATAAAGACTCTCTATCCTGCACAACCTTCATTCAACTTTGCTTTGTCAAAGTCTGCTAGTAATTTCATGCTTATATGGTGGGATTATGAATATGGTCATTCATCTGTGAATATCAGGGATTCAGGTGAATTAAAAGCTCTTCCACAAACATTCATACAACAAAACAGCTGTACAAATGTCCATGATGAAATTCAGATTGAAAAGAGTACAAGGGTAGAGCTTAATTTCACAGCTCATTGAAGTCTTTGGGAGTCTTTAAAGTGAATCCAATGGGTTTGTTCAAAGAATGAAGTATTATACAAGAGTACTCAAATATGTCCCAAAGGCTGTAGAACTTTACTCACATTAGAATAATAAGTAGATAGACGTGACTTAGATTTGTAGAACAGCTAAGTGAGGTTATAGAGATGAGCAGGTTACCCTGGAATAACTAATTATGATGTATTAGCTATTCCACAGTAATAGCCTTTTGGAAAATGCTCACCCTGAAGTAAACAAAACACTGTATGACATGGTATTTGCCCTGAGTGAAATGAGGTTAAACTTGTCCTAGAATAGACAGAAGACAAATACACTACTGAGAAGTACCTATTTCAGTTGTCCCAAATAATAGCTTCTTGGATCTTGAGGTCTTATTTTGAGGCTTTTATATTCTAGTACTTTATAGTTGACTAATGTCAACTAACTGGATCAAATTTGCCATTACTGAGATTGAGGATGGAGAAAACATCTGAAACAATTATTAAACTGAGATTGAAGCTTTTATAAAACACTGAAGAATTTAAAAAAAATCAACCTGATGTTTGTCTAACAAAGCAGGAGACAGAACTGGGACTAAGGCAACGTACACATTCATTTAACTATTATAAGTGGTTATAGTTGTGTTATAAATCAAGAGGAGCAGAGTTCACCAGTCCAATGTGTTGTTTTTACCTTAAAATGTTTGCGCAAAGTTCGGCCATGACTGCTGCAGGAGTGATTTCTTTTTCAGAAAGCAGTAATTGGAAAATTGTTCTATATTTTAGCAGCCCGTGTTATAGGACTTTTTAAATGTATGTTATTAGCACAGTTTTCAATGTTAATTTCCATTTTTATTACATTTGTTCTGCTCTGTTCCAGAAATCTACTGAACAGGTGCCTATGGGCCGTCAGTATGCTTTAAATGTAGATAAGAATATACACAAGAGTATCTGAAAAAAAGAAAAAGGAAAAAATTTGATTGCATGTCAAATTTACCATCCCTTTTTGAAATTACTGCTTTGTGTTACAGATTCCTGGAATAAGAATATGGCTGATGAATTATTCCCTTGTATACATTTCAGCACCATTTCTTAATCTCTTTTTTTACATTCGGACTCCAGACAAGGCAGTTGGTACAAATGAAAAAAAAAGCTTACATAGAAAATACATGTGTACACACTTATATGTATATGTACAATATACATACTGAAGAGGTATGATATTTTAATTTATTTTCCTATACCATTTATCAAGGATGTTATCTGGTAATCATATGACATATGACAGTGATTGCAAACATTTTCTTTTAACAATAAAAATCAACATTGAGATTAATTATGTGTCAATATTATTGGATGCTACTCACATGATATGTGCAAGATGCATGCCTCTAACAGTTCTTCTTTCTTGTATTGATAACTTACTGTTGTGTTAAGGCTACTGGAATTTAGCATAAAATAAATCTCCTTTATTTGCATCCCAAGGGATATGTAAGTTAATGTGTTAATGGGGCTAAATGAGGGTCCTGTCAGAATTTATAGTTAGCAAAAGAAGTAGAATAAACACTTAGGTTCCCCTTCATGTCCTGAGGTGGCAGTAAAGTCTCTCTGACCTTCATCAGCAGGTCTTTATACACACTAACCCCCGCATCATCCTTATCTCCTTAATGAGGCAGATTTATGATAAGGCTTCTTTCCCAGGGTGAAAGGAGAGGGGCTGTTGGCTGGTACAGACATGCAGTGTTCTTCTGGGCCTCACTGGAACAACATCAAGTGGAGACATCCTCTTCTCCCCAGATATCACCGAGTTGTTAGGCCCTGCTTGAGACAGGTGTAAGGTAAGCAAGGGGCCAGGCTCCTGTTTTTCTAAACCACCCTCACCAATTTTTCAGCTTTTTAAAGAAACAATGGACAATTCTGACCACTTACCCCACTATTGCAAACTGGTCTTCGCAAAGTCAGTCTTAACTTGCAAATAGAATGCTGCTTGTAAGTAAATTCCTTCAGGGCCAATTTTTTTTCTCTGCCAGTGATGAAAATGTGACCTATTACATTATGATCTGTGATTTAGCTAAAGAAAAAAACTGATTCATTTCCTTAGCGCACAAACAGACCATGGGTATATAATCAGATGACACATTTTGTTGAACAGGCTTTTCCATTTAAGTGTAGTTATATGTAAGCCAGAATATACTTTTAATTCATTACATTTTTAAGTGTAGTCTTACACTACACTTAAAGGAACTGCCAAATGAATCTTGGTAAAGAAATGAGTATTAGAGAAGACAGTAAGATAACCTAGTAACAAATTTGATCCCATTCCTGTCAGTGTAGCTGCAATATTCCAGTAAGATCCAATATCTCTGTAATAATAATGTAATGGGATAAGGATAGTACTTTTAGAACTGCAGGAAGAAAAAAAGAAAAGAAAGAAAAAAAGAAATGGGAAACACCACTCCCCCCTTCCAACACTTCCCAAATGCCATTCTGTTGGTAGGAAAACAGTTGCAAAAAAAAAAAAAAAAATTATGTTTTCCTTGACAGTCATATCGTGGTATTCAGAAAACAGCTTTAAATAACAGGAATTTTAGTGAATAAGGGGACAATTGTTGGTATATTGAGATATGTGAACCCTGTAGATCCAGTTCTATGCTAAGGTATTGTTGGTAAAAAACCTTTTTCTGAGACATCATCTGTAAGCTATAGAGTCACGAAATGGAAATGTCAGTAGTACAAAGAACTTGAATGTGCTAACAAATAAATAGACAATGTGGTATCTCTGTGAAAAGGGCAAAACTAATACTATTATATTTCAAGTCAAGTATTTTCAGGAATATGTAAGAATTGATGTCCCCTGCAGTGAGAAAAGGATGTGGCAAACCACCTTTGCTAAGTAGATAAGGGCACAATGTACAAGAACCTGAAAGTCATGAAGATTGGTCATTGTGTACTGACCAATTTACTCCAGCCATGATATTTCATGCTAGAAAGGTTATTTATCTATGAAAAAGAAGGCATTTGAGGAAGAATATCTTAAACAAGTGTATCACAGAGATACCTATATCCCATGGCACAGGTAGAGAAAATTTGCTAACCTGTGCACGCTCATGGGATAGACAAATAGATGTATGCAAATGCCAATCAATATATGGAAAAATGAAACAGATGGAGGATTCTGGACAAAATTTAAGTGTTACATCAAATTATTGTGAAACTGACATTTTACTGCAGCAGCATTAAAGAACAGAACTTTCTTTTCAAGCATATTCCCTGGATATAATCATAGAAATGTAATAGAAGTAATATGTACTGCCATGTGTGCATCAAAAAAATCTGATCAAAATCACCTTACAAAAAAAAATGTTTTATGTACATTTCCTTGGTGAATTTGTGTTGCTATATTCAGAATCTCTTATGTAGACAGAAAATAAGCTTGCCTTATGTGCACATGCACATACATATGTATATATAGTATATGTGTGCATATATGTGTGTATATATACAAAAAGCAAATTTTTATTTTTCGAACAACAAATATATTAACAATCTAGTTCAAGAATCATTACTAGTATAGAACTATTTTTTACAAAAAATATAAGAAAGGAAAATAGCACAGTCAGAATACTTCTATAGAGAAAAGCTCTTAGTAATACTCATGGTATAAAAAACAAACCATGCATAATTTTTAGTCTCTGTGTCTTATCCTGGTTTTATTCTCATCCTTTCTTTAATTTTCCCATGCAGCTACTGCTCTATACTGCACACTGTCTCTGATTTTTTGAGGACTCCTCCTAACATACCAGGCATGTTTTTGTCTACACCACATCAGCCATAAATGAGTTGTTAGAGTTATAAATGTCTTTACAGAGAATAAGTGCTTGTTACTGCTATCTATATAAACTATGGTTATATAACATAAAGATGACTGATGCAAAGGAAGGTCCATCTGAATATGAGGAAGAACTTCTTTATTTGTGACCGTGCACTGCAATAGTCTGCCCAGAGAGGTTATGTCTGGATACAATCCTGTGCCTTTTCCTCTGGGATGACCCTGCTTGAGCAGGGAGGTTGGACCAGGAACTAACTGTGGTTACTTCCAACCTTACTCATTCTATGATTCTGTGAAAGTCAGAAAAAATGAGCCATAGGCACCTGAATGCAGGCAGTTTAAGAAAAGTTCACACAGAGGAAATCTGACAAAACTCAGAAGCTTTGCAAATTCAGTATGAAGCGTGATACTAGCAATGGCAATATTGCATTACAGGGCCACATGATGATAGTGTTTTTCTTTTTTATCACTGAAGAAAAAGGTTGATCTCAGTGATGGGTAAATATTAAATTGCAGTACAGATAATAAGAAAACAATATGCTCTCAATTTAAGGAATTCTCTGATACCAGAGAAATCATATATACCGATAATTTTCATGTGTCCTGCTGCTGCAAGTCAAGATTTTGTTAGAAACATTATCTGTATAAAACTATTATCTGTGAAGTTATCCATGCATTAGCCATGGATGGAGCACAGAGGAGCTAAGGGGAAATTCCTAAGCAGCACAAATGATTTGGTGTGAATTCACATGGATTATTTCACAGGGAGAGGGAGAAGAGAGGTATCTTTGCTCATATGTAAATCTTATCCAGAGCTAAGGAGTTTAAACATAACATTTGATAGTGTCAGGCCTTAGACTAATATTCCCTCAGACTCAGTTTATACATGCATAGATCCACTGACAGTAATACCAACACAGCCCACACTTTTGTCTGTTGAGACACTAAATTCTGTACTGGAAAATAGAGCTATTGGTTCAATGTGGATATATTTTGTTTACATTCATGCAGGTAAAAGGAAAACCCTTGCTGTTGAAACCATGTTTATCCAGTAAGATACTAATTTGTGACTTGTAACATATTCCAAAGGAAATAAAGTCCTTAAAGCTCAAATATCAGTAATGATATGAAGACACTAATTAAATTGTAAATAAGACTGTTAAAATAACACAAAATACTTGCCATTAAATACTTTTTTTTTGTATTTATAGAGCTAAAGAAGAAACTCTTTCAAATTATTTATTATATTTGACAAATTGTGCAGTTATTAATGAGATATCTTTGATGACTGGAACAAGGGAAGAGCTTTTATTTGAACAGATTGTAGTGGGGTGGTATAAGTGTTCTGTCCCTAGGGCTGGCTAAAAATCATACATGCAACCTCTAGAATACCTTGACAGCTGTCTGCAAACCAACATAAAACAAGAGAGGCAGCTGTAATACTTACAGAAGAAGAACATACAAGAACTTGAAAGACATAATCAATAGTCAGCTCAGACTGTGTTGTTGTAAACCTACCACCAAATACTTAATATAGCCACAGTTTGGCTCTATGACATGACTGAGCATGAAGAGCCTGTAATCTCAAATTAATTACTAAATTGACAAACTACCATTCTTAGGCTATCAACACAGCAGTGAAGGATAGATCTGGAGAGAGGAGCTGAGAGGGAGAATAACTATCATAAGATAAAATTTATTGTGAACTAAATAAATATCAGTGGAAAAGGATAGGTTTAGACACAGTAACATCTATGGGATAGCCAGGAACCATGCTGGGGTTTGAGGGAGGAATTAATAAAATCTTTACATGAAAAATACCCACTGGTTTTGGGATTATCTTTACTGTCAGAAAAAAAAAATTACAAAAGCATTCTAGATTTGAGGATTAAAGGATATGGTACTCTCTGTGCCTACCTCAACACCTGTTTTCATTTTCAGCAAGTAAGACAGAGGTGTCTATAAATATGCATTGCACAAAATATTTATTGATTCTTTGGAAGTAAGAGTTTGTCGGGTAATCCTCCTCATACATACAAAGCAATATATGCATTTCATAAATAGGTAGATAAATAGACACATGGGTGGGTAGAAATAGGCAGGAATTTAAAATAATCATTGTGCAAACTATCTAGCATTCATGCATGGCAAATATACAGAGCTCTATTAATTAGAGATATCTATGTCAACACACAAATAACATGCACATTTAAAAAGCCAGGGGTGTGCAAAATAAGTTCTTATATCTGAAATTACTGTTACAGAGCACTCTAGAGATATTTGGCACATCTTGGAATGTTGCTGTTAAAAGGGTTTTTCCTAGCTATCCCCTAAGGCCTGTGAAAGCCTGTGCTAATGACCTATCATGCTTATTATGACACATTACAAAAATACATTACTGCCAAAAGTAACAGTTTGATGTTGAAAAAAGTACTTTTTTTTTTTTT
>VXAX01001919.1:0-10077 GCA_013399835.1 Leptocoma aspasia
GGGCAGAGGGGCTGGGCTCTGGGCTCAGATCCCATGACAGCACTCAGCACAAGAAAGGTCAAGGCCCCACAGACCAGCTCAGCCACAGCACCCAGGAGAGGGGGGATCAGCTCCTGCCTGGCTCTGCTGCCAGGCTGCCCCCAGACACACAACAGGGGACAATGACAGCATTCCCTGTCACTGAGGGAGCTGCATCTGCTCCTCCCACAGCCCTGATCCTGCCCAGGGGGAGAAGCAGAGTTTGGTCCTGCTTGGACACAGTGGGAGAATTTGGCAGCTCCTTCTCAATGAGAAAGCCTTGCACTGCCACGTGGGGAGCTCAGATCTCTGGAGGAGAAGGGGAAGAGCAAATCCCGCATGTTGGAAGTGCCAGGAGAGACAAACTTTCCAATCACCTCCCACTCTGCAAAGCTGATCCCTGTGAAACTTGGGGAAAACAAAGGATTAATCAGGGAGCCCTGCAGAGCCGGGGTGGAGAATGCAGTTCTGAGCATCAGCCACAACCACGACTTCAAAACAGCTTCCAAAAATGGATCCTTTGGGAAAAGGAGACAGGGGTAACTCCAGACAGACTCCATGAGCACAGCACAGCTGCAGAGCTGCCTCCTGCAAACAGTTTCATCCCTCTAAGGATGGAAATCAACCACCACAGAGCACTGCAGTGACAGACTGACCACACCATGGCCTGTCCAGGGGTCTGGGCAGGGCACAGGGCATGGGCTCATGTCCAGCCACGCCAGATCCTCCTGGCAGTACAGCTGGGAACAACCCAGAAGCCTCCCCCAATCCAGTTTGCCTCACAGCACAGAGCTCTGACCACAGAGAGGTTAGGAAGCTCCTACTTACTTGTTGAATAGATGATTGTCCACCTTAATCTTACTGTAGGCTTTGAAGTCATCGGGCATTAACATGACAGGGACGGGAACATTGCTGAGCTCGTTGATCTGCAAGAGAAAGGAAAGGGAGATTCAAACCCCAGGTCCCACTGCCCTGGGGACTTTCAGGGATGCCCAACACCCCAGGGGATGGGCTTGGGGCACTGTGACCCATCAGACAGAAGCAGCTGGGGACACTGTGGTGACAGGCCACAGCAGCACCTCGTTCCATGATGTGGTGAATCCTCCTGAGACAACCTTTCCCCTTCCACCAACCATCCAAGACAGCTGAGAACCCAGACAAACCCACAGGCCAAGAACTAGCAGATTTTATGTTTTAACTTAACTACCTTGGTGAGAAAATGTTCCAATCTTAATCATTCCTGTTACAAACCAGGATGACCAAAGCCTTTGGTGCAGCCCAGCACAGCTATCTGTGGATGCTGTTTCCATGCTGGCTGTCTCCTGTTGCTCCCATCCCACCTTCTCTGGAGGGATGAGTCACTCACTAGATTGTTTTTGCTCCGTAGTCATGTGTGACAGCCACAGGAACACAGGGAAGCAGAAGAATGAATGTTCAGCTACTATTGTACAGGCAGGCTCGTGCTGCAGCACCCAGCAGTGGCAGCATTAATAATAACATAATAATAATAATAAAGATCCACCTCTGGACTGTGTCTGGCTGCCCTGCTCCAGTCACTGACAAGGCTGTGACTGGATGAAGAATGAAGAGGTTTCTGAGCTGCCTTTTCTGAGGACAGCCCTGGTGCCATCCCCTCCCAGGGACTCCCCACAGCCCCATTTCACTGAACTCCTGTTAACAGCCTGGATTTAGGAAGCAAATCCATTCCAGCTCTGTTCCCATGACTGCTGTGCCAAGCAGGTAATGCTGGAGAGGGAGGCAGACAAGGCTGGCAACAGCGAGGTTTGGCTCCGAGTCAGCTCTGGGGGCTGTTCCCTCCTGCAGGTCAAGTGACTCCCAGCACACGCAGAAACCTGCTGGAAAACTTCCCTGCTGGCTGGGAGCAGGGGCCAGGCTCAGGAAAGGGATCCAGCTCTGGGATTCCCCATTCCCTGCATGCAGCAGGACACACAGCACTGCCCAAACTGCTGCCACATCCCTGCTGGGCTCCACAGGGACCGGGAGACGTGCCGGGAGCTAACTCCATGCAGCTCCTGTTTATCCCACCCCTTCTCCATCGTTACCACGAAAAACCAGACCAGATTTAACACACGTCAGACTGGGAAGAAAGACACATCCCAGTGCCAGGAGGGAAGGTGGCTATTTTCAGAGCCAGCCATCCCACACAACAGACAGAAGCGGGAAGCGAAGCGGCCGCAGCTCCTGGAGGGAGTGGAGATGGAGCTCTGCAAAGCCCTGCCCTGCACTCCCCTCCCAGCAGCACCCAGCTGATGCATTAAGCTTTAGCTTTTATATTTTTCAGCTCCTGTACTGGATTAGTGTGTAACTCTGAACTTCAGAGTGTTTGTAAGCTCTCGTCACAGTTTAGTCAGACAAAACAATCCTTCCGGGCCTGAGAACCAAGGTCACCATCGCAGCCTCAGGCCCAAAAAGTATAAACAAAACCAAATTAGGGGGAGGGAGAAGCAAACTGGGGGACTGTGACTTCATTACCTGAAGCTGTAATTGGACAATTAACCCCTGATATGCAAATAGAACAAACATATCTGTATGAAAAACTCACGACTGTCATCCATCTCAGCTGGAGCCTCTGCACTGCCCAATCTATAAATACTTATTTTATTCTCCAACTCTGTCTAGCCTCTGTTCTAGGTATCCAGCCCGAGGCACCACAGCACTGCCACAAACCCTCTGGGATGTATGGAAAACGTTGCACAGATGAATGAATAACTAAACAATAGCACACATCCCCCACCGGCAGCAATCCCCGAGCAGGGAGAGGCCGATGCCCCCCGGGTTCAGGTCAATCCTGCACCGAGCCAATCCCTGATCCAGAGGGGAGGGAAAAGGGAACAGACTCCAGGTGAGGAAGGGATCTCCCAGCTCGCAGCCACTGCAGGGAGCTGCATCAGAGTCCCACGCAGAGATTTCCCCTCGGGGCGAGGAGAAAACAACTCATTCTGCACCGAGACAGCGGCGCTGCCTCCAGCCACTAATTATTGCTGTCTACCAGGAGGGGAAGCCTGACAGCTCCTGCCACACGCCTGCTCCCATCCCAGCCTGCTCCCAGCCCTCTTCCCGGCGTGGGGAAGGCACAAAGAAGCCATTATCAGCTCCTTGCCGAGCGGAGGAAGGGTGCTGACGGCTGAGAGGGAACAGCGATTCGGAGGCTGCCTCCTCGCTGGCAGCAATTCAGACAGACACAAATGTTCTGAGGCCTCGCTGGGTGCCCTCGTTTCTGCCACGGCCTCAAAGCGAGTGTGGGACCTGTTGCGAGGCTCCTGAGTGGCAGAAATGGTGCACCAGGATACCTCGGGCTCGTTTCAGAGGTGCCACCACTCCTCGCAAGATAAAACAGCCCAAAAAATCCTCCCTATGGAAGCCTTTCCTTCCTTCCAGCAGAGCTGGCTGGATGCTTTGGGATCCGGCTCTGGAGGAGACACGGAGATGGAATGGGNGAGGACACAAAAATCCTCCCTATGGAAGCCTTGGGCACCAAGATGTGGAGGAAGGGCTGGATTTGGGATTCTGCCTCTGGAGGAGACACGGAGATGGAATGGGGTTGTGCTGGGCACCAAGATGTGGAGGAAGGGCTGGATTTGGGATTCTGCCTCTGGAGGGGACACGGAGATGGAATGGGGTTGTGCTGGGCACCAAGATGTGGAGGAAGGGCTGGATTTGGGATTCAGGCTCTGGAGGAGACACGGACAGGATTGTGCTGGGCACCAAGATGTGGATCAAGGGCTGGACTGGTCATTTCTAGACCCAGCACTGCCCACCTGCCCCCCTCAAGGCAGCTCTGGGGCAGTGGTTACTGGGCCTCTGCTCCTGGCACCAGTTTGGAAGAAAACACGGATTTGTTTAGTTTAGTTTTGTTGTTGTGCTGGGTTTTTAAAATTTTTTGTTGTTTAAGCACTGTGTGCTCCCACAGCAACACCCATGCCTGACACTTTCCCAAGGGAGAGGAACAAAAAGCCCCCACACACCTCGGGAAAGGGATATCCCAACCCCTCCCTTCTCACAGCACAACCCTCAGCATCCAGCCCCCTTCCCAAGGATTCTCCAGCTGGATCCTGAAACACGAGGAGCCCTTGCCCAAAGGAAAGCCTGGCCAGCAGCACCTATCACCTCTCCACAGGCTCATCCCGGGGGAATCTGAGCAGCCTCCTGGAGGGAGCAACGTGACAAATGCCTGGCACATGTTTGCTCTCTCCCTTCTCCCCGGGGAGAGGCGTGGAGCAGATTAAATATAGCAGAGTGTGAATGTGAGTGAGTGTGTGTCCCGGGGTATTTATGCTCCAGGAGGCAAGGTCACAGCAAGGTGCACGGCAGGGAGGTGCTCAGCTCCTGGGGAGCACCAGGGCTCTGTGCCTAAAAAGAGGAGAAACTCAGCCTGGACCAGGATCTCTGGGGATGTGGTACCAGGTGGGCAGGGAGATGCTGGGTGTGGTTCTGGAGGAGGCAGGAGCAGAGGTGCAGCAGCAGCACAAACACACACCTGGGCCCTCACAGCCACTGCAAGGCACAGCATCAGCAGGATGTGCCCGGGGTGGTGCCACACCTCTGCCACAGAGGTCCCCAAAGTGGGGACAGATCGGCTCATTAGGAGCCCAGGGATTTGCAGCCACACCCAGAGCGATGCTGGGTTCCTTTAAGGCTTCCAGCTTTTTAGCACTGATCTGCCCTTGAATCCACTTCACTTTTTAGCACTGATCTGCCCTTGAATCCACTTCACTTTTTAGCCCTGATCTGCCCTTGAATCCACTTCACTTTTTAGCCCTGATCTGCCCTTGAATCCACTTCACTTTTTAGCCCTGATCTGCTCTCGAATCCACTTCATTTTGTGGCCCGGATCTGCCCCTGAATCCCCTGGAAAATCAGCCCGTTTTTGCCCAGAGTTCTCCATCTCCCCAGCACAGACCCCTGAGAGGGACCAGCCCAGGCCCAGAGCACCATCAAAAAGTGCTTTTTGTCTGTGCCACCCGCGTTTGCCAGAGATCAGGCTCGGCTCCTGCCGCTCCCAGCTCAGACACAGCGGGAGTGGCACCGCCAGAGCCCCACCGAGGGCCCGGACACGCCCCGGGGGCTCTCAGGATTTCACACCGAGGGCCCGGACACGCCCCGGGGGCTCTCAGGATTTCACACCGAGGGCCCGGACACGCCCCGGGGGCTCTCAGGATTTCACACCGAGGCACAATTCAGCGGGAGCGCTGGCACAGAAACCCTTCCCGTTTTTCCCTGGTTTTGCCACGTCCTGAGAACAAAGGAGCGATTCCCGAGCAGGTCAGGCAGTGCCCAGAGCAACCTCACAAGGACAGAGGGATCAAAGCTGCCCAATCCCACAGGAGCAGAGGGAAATGCAGAAGGATGCCAACAAGGATCAGGGATCAAGAGCAGGAGGTGAGGGAGGGAAAACCTCTTCCACTGCCCAGACCCTTCATCCTCAGCACAATCCAGCTTTGCAGGGCTGCAAAAACACCTCCTCCCTCTCTCTGTGTCAAGCTTTTACTTCCTGGTCACTGGAATTCTCCAGCAGCAGCACTCAGGACTCTGGGTGTATGATTTCTCTTCGCCACCAAAGCCAATTCCTTTCCCAATAAAAGCCACATCAATATTCTGTGTCATTCAGGGACAGCTGTTGGGATGAACGGGCCAGGCATAATTTTGTTTCAAAACCTGACTGTAGTCTCAAAGTGGCAATTAGCATTAGTAAATTGATGGGAAAATGCGATTTGTTTACTAACAAGATGCAGCTGATGGAGTGTGTGAGCCCACTCTCCAGGATTCTTTGCAACAGGAATTTGCCCAGGAAAATAAAGATACTTTGTTCCCCTGAAAGCCTTCCAATCAGGCATCTCGGTGAGTATTAGTTAAACTTCATTATGCTCTGGGGAAGGAGGTAGAAGACACATGGGAAAATCACTTTAGCATGGAGACAAACCCACAGCTGCAGCAAAACTTCGCTGCTGCTTAGCACAAAGCAGCAACTGGGTGATGGTTTGAGGAAAAAACCCTGTTTTCCATGAATTAGAGCATGATTAATCAGGATCCACACTAACAACCCCCCATGCAATGCAAGGGAAGAGTGAATCTTGTAGTCAATAACTCCTCTGGGGACACCAGGATGCTTTAGGATAGGAAAAAAAACATCCCCTGGTGACAGCAAACCCATCTATTCCTGAAAAAAAAGTACTTGGAAAGCTGCTGGAAAGGACTGCTGGTTTCGTCACAGGGATGAGGCAGTGCCACCCTCCTGTCCCCAATCCTGTCAGCCTCAGGGTTACTGGGAAGCATCCGTGCTCCCAGTCCTCTCACAGGTGGGCAGAGCTGATGCTTCCCTTGGTCCAAAAAAAGCTGAGGAATGGGAATATTCAACAACCAAGCCACGGCCATGGCAGTCAGCAGAAATGAGCAGGGAAATGAGCCCCATCCTCCTTGCTGAACCACACAGGAAAACCCTCCTTTCTGCCCCAAAAAGGAAAAGGGCTCCTGCAATGTGGATTTGAACAGGAGCTCCTGAAATGTGGATTTGAACAGGAACTCCTGAAATGTGGATTTGAATGGTAAAAAGGCTCCTGGAATGTGGATTTGAACAGGAGCCCCTGCAATGTGGATCTGAACTGGAAAAGGGCTCCTGCAATGTGGGTTTGAACAGGAACTCCTGCAATGTGGATTTGAACTGGAAAAGGGCTCCTGCAATGTGGGTTTGAATGGGAAAAAGTCTCCTGGAATGTGGATTTGAACAGGAAAAGGGCTCCTGCAACATAGATTTGAAAGGGAAAAGAGGTCCTGCAATGTGGATTTGAACAGGAGCTCCTGCAATGTGGATTTGAACAGGAAAAGGGCTCCTGCAATGTGGATTTGAACAGGAGCTCCTGCAATGTGGATTTGAACAGGAGCTCCTGCAATGTGGATTTGAACAGGAGCTCCTGCAATGTGGATTTGAACAGGAAAAGGGCTCCTGCAATGGGGATTTGAACAGGAGCTCCTGCAATGTGGATTTGAACAGGAGCTCCTGCAATGTGGATTTGAACAGGAAAAGGGCTCCTGCAATGTGGATTTGAACAGGAGCTCGTGGATGAGCAGGTTGGCAGCCAGGCCCTCGGTCATTCCAGGGGCTGGCACGGCCGGGGCCATATGCTGCTCTCCCCAGAGGCCAATTAGAGCTGGGGCTGGGAAGGGACAGATCCAGGCTGTTCCCACCGTGCCAGGACCAATTTCTGGGATCTGAGTGTTTGATATGTGGCAGATGCTGCTCTGGCAACACGGCAGCCAAGGCTGCGGAGCGGGGAGCGCCGTGCTGCCGTTCCCAGAGCTGGTTTCCCTGGAATACTAACGAGCTCTGCTCCGTGCTGGCACGGCTCCTGAGGGCCTGGGAGATGGCTGCTGCTCCAGCCAGGAACTGGAGCCTCTGGAGCTGCCTCGGGCAAGATCCATGCAGCCAACAGATCTCCCCATTCCCACAAGAACGGGATGTTTGTGCCTTTCCCCTGCCAGCAGCCAGAGCCGCTGGAATCTTTTCCAGCTGAGGAACAAGCAGCAGCACCACAGCCCTACAGACACAGATCCACAATTAATTCCCTCCCTGGGATCCCAGAGCCTTCCATCAGCAGCACCTTACAACTGTTTCCATGGTTCCCAGAGCATCCCACAACACACTCTGTTCACCTCTCTGGCTGGGAGGTGGCTGCTCCCTTCCAGAACCGTCCCAACTTTCCCATCCCGTGCACGTGGATCCATCCAGGGCATGGAAAACACACCTGGAGCACCACACATGGACCCAACCCCCAGGAGCTGCAGCTTCTCTCTCAGTGCCATGACAACGGCAGGAGAAGCTTCCCCAGGAACCATCCCCACGTCTGCTGGATTCAGGGGCTGACAGAAAACTCAGAAATCGAGGCTGAGCCACGGTGACTCCACTTTCACACAAGTTCTCCCCTCCCCTCTGTGGTTTTCTGGTCCAAAATTCAAATTGTTTGAGTCATACCACCCCCGTTTGGCCCTGCTCACACGAGCTCCACCCCAATCCCAATCCTCACTGGGGAATACCAGGACCCATTATTGAAACACTCCAAACTGGTGTTCCAGAAAGCAGCTCCTGCTCTTGGGGTGCTCCTGATGCTCTCCCTGCCTGTGCTCAGCAGCCTCTTTAAGGCTGTTCCAGACTGGGAGAACAGAGCCACAGGGATTTCTGCAGCACGTTGCATAAAATGGTTGTTTGTTTGATTTCTCTGTGAAAAAGTTCATCCCAGATCCAAGCAATTCCGACAGGATCTTCCTGGCACAGCCCTGGGCTTGTGCTGAGAGCTGTTTTCCTCTCCTCCCACTGCAAGGATCCCAGGGCAGAACTCCATGGACACAGCCCAGAGTCTCCTCACTCACCCCTCCTTGTCCAACACAGCCAAATATTAAACAACCCCACAAAGGATTTCCAACAAAACTTAAAAGGCATTCCCAAAATGATTTCCAAACCCATCAGCTGGAGGCACTTAATTCCAATTCCCACCTAAGCAGGGCACTGGGATCATCTCCCAGCCACAGCCCAGGAGGAGCAGCTGCCACCAAACCCTCACCCCAGTGTGGCAGAGAGGTGGAGGGATTTACTGGGAAATCCTAAACGCCTTTCCAAAGGTCAGGAGGTCACAGCTGAACTTTTCTCACCCCCTTTCCCAGCCCCTCAGCTCCTTCCTGGCAGCAATTTCTTCCTAATACACATCCCATATAATCTCATTACCAGCTTAGTGTCAGCTTGCCCAAATATCTCACAGCCAAGTGCTCCCAAAGTTACTCTGTCCTGATCCAGGGCCTCAAATTCCTGCCAGGCTCCTACTGCCCAGACAGCTACAACAAAGAAAAACACAAAAAAACCCCCCAAAAAGGTCAACTGCCAGCAAGCAACAACCATTATTATGAGGCCACGAATGAAACTCGGAAAAATCCCCCAATTTCCATTTCTTCAGGGCTGCTAATGGCACCAATGATCAAAGGCTGATTAAACTCATTATCCTGCTTCCTGAGCAAGGCTGGGAGCATTTGGAACATCCTTTGCCTCAAAGGCAGCACGGTGCTGAACCACATTTGGAAGCTTTCACTCCAGCCAGGAATGCAAGGAGGATTTTTTTTTAAAATTCCTGATGTGTTATTTGTTTTGGGAAAAAAAAAAAATCAACCCGAATCCCTTTCACTCTCTAGGAAACATCCACTAATCCACTGGAGAAATAGGTGTGTCTGAGCCCTAAAAGTGGATTAATTGAAGAAGGGATGAAGCTTCTGGGTTCTTTGGCCACCAAGAACAGCACCCAGCACCCATATCCAAGGATCAATTCTCATGCCTGCCGTCACAAACCAGGGAGAAAATTCCAGAAAAAACACAGGGATGGTCTTAGGAATTACCAAAGGAGATGGATCAGAGCAGAGCTGTCACAGACATTCCCAAGGGACCCTCTCACAACCTGGTCCCAGAGGAACTGAGGCCAAGAGGACATTCGTGGCCTGAGTCCTGCAATCAAAGGGGACAAAGCTGGGGCCAAACCCCTCATTTTTGAGGGATGGAGATGGGAGAGACATTGTCCAAGTGAGGCACAGCACTGTCCCCTCTGGGCTGTGACCCAGGGGAATCCCACACTGGGACAGCCACAGGGACAGTCCTGGGTGGAAACCTGGGACAGGGGACAGGGCTGCGGCTGCCAAATTTATGTCCTCAGGGCCCTCCCAGTGCCAGAGGGGGGATTGTGCCACAGCAACATCACCCGAAAAGGCATCAGTCCCCCTGCCCAGTCCCGGGAAAAAAGGTGCTGGAAAAGGTGTCAGGGGTGGGGACACAGGGACGTGCCTGGCAGGGACACCCCGACCTGGGGGTCCCCAAACTGCCTGGGGACACAGAGCCCGGGGAGGGGCTGGACCAGGGATGGCACGGAGAGGGAGGGAAGGCTGGGATTCAGCGGGGATGAGGCTGAATGAGGGAGGAAAAAGCTGCTCTGGAGGGGAGGGAAAAGGCCGAGCCTGAGGGGGAGCGGGGAAGGGTCTGATCTGAGGGGCACGGCCGGGGCTGAGGGGGAC
>VXAX01001919.1:21044-46856 GCA_013399835.1 Leptocoma aspasia
CCCGCGCCCGGGGCGTGGCTCAGGGGCAGCGCTGCCGCCTGTGGGGCCGGGGGTCACGAGTTCGAGCCCCGCGGCTACCCAGATGATGAGCTGTGTCATTGCAGCCACCCAACCGGACTGGCTTGGAGCTCAGAGCCTGGAGGGAACAGCTCAGAGCGGCTCGTCGCTTCTAGAAACGCTTAATACACATAATTCACTGTTTAAATTGAGGGTAATTACTCCCAACAGGAAAAACTCGAGTGGCAGCTGCTGAGTTTGTGTGCTTCCTGCAGAACTCGGGAGAGCAGAGGGGAACATGGCAAAGTGGGAGTTCAGGCTTGGCAAAAGATCACCAAGTGATTTCCAAGACCTCAGAGGGGTAAGAAAGGCTCTCTGTGGTCTGTGTGTGAGGAATTTGTGGAAGAAAAAAGGGTGAAAAAGCAGCAAAAGAGGGGGCACCTGGAGTTGAACCAGGGACCTCTTGATCTGCAGTCAAATGCTCTACCACTGAGCTATACCCCCTGGTGCAGCACCTGCACCAGGGAAATTTTAAAACATTTATTGGGAAAGAAAAAGGTTTTGCTGTCTGTGGGTTGGCTCCCTGTGCAGCCCAGGGAGTGCCTGGTAAAGGTACAGGGAGTTAAACGTGATAAATGATGGTAAAAATGAGAAATTCTGGTAGATCTGATGCCTGCAGTGAATTTAAAGCAGAGAAAAGCACACACAGACAGTGAGTGGTTCTCACTGTGACTTCCCCAACACTCAGGGCCTCATCCCTTGGATTTTGGAGCTCAGAACCAACACTGAGTGCACAGAACCAGGTCACAGATCCTGCAAGAGCTCTCCACGTTTTTTTCTGTGAAAGATTTGGGCAAAAGGAAGGTGGAAAGAGGACAAAAAAGAGGGGGCACCTGGAGTTGAACCAGGGACCTCTTGATCTGCAGTCAAATGCTCTACCACTGAGCTATACCCCCTGTGCCACTGCTGAGCAATAAAATCCCTTCAACCCAGCTCAGGTTTTGTTCCCACTGCAGGAAAATGTGCCAGCCAAATCTGCACAAAAACAAATGTTGTGTCTGGGCTTTGCCCCAGAGGTTGGATTCCTGCAGGATTTTTTCTAGTGGAGTGCTCAGTTTTTAATCCTGGGGCTCCCAGCCCTGCTGCTGTGCAGGCACAGACACTGGGGGTATAAAAAAGGAGGAATCTTCCTCATTTTTTCATGGAAAAAAAGGGGAGAAAGGGGGCACCTGGAGTTGAACCAGGGACCTCTTGATCTGCAGTCAAATGCTCTACCACTGAGCTATACCCCCTGGCACAGCACCTGCACCAGGGAAATTTTAAAACATTTATTGGGAAAGAAAAAAGTTTTCTTGTCCAGGAATTGGATTTCTTTCCTCGACAGGTCCCTGTGCAGCCCAGGGAGTGCCTGGTAAAGGTACAGGGAGTTAAACATGATAAGTGGTGGTAAAAGTGAGAAATTCTGGTGTTGATTACAGAGACTTAAGGACAGAGAAGAGCACAACCCCCAAACTTTTGCAGCAGAGCCTCTGTTCCTTCAATGCTGGAGCTTAGAACCAGCACTGAGAGCACAGCACAAGCTCAGAGCTCCCCGTGGCTTTTTCCTGTGGCAAATTTTTGGCAAAAGGAAGGTGGAAAGAAGAGGAAAAGAGGGGGCACCTGGAGTTGAACCAGGGACCTCTTGATCTGCAGTCAAATGCTCTACCACTGAGCTATACCCCCCTTGGGAAGGGCAGGGACATTTAAGAACATTTATTTGGAAAGTGATGAGTTTTTCTGTCCATGGATTGGATTCCATTAATTGACAGCTGAATGTGCCTGTGAAAGGGTTTAAATACCATGAATTAGGTATGAAAATGAGGAGAAAATTGAGAGAAAATAAAAATCCAGGGAAAGGTTGCTACAGAGGAAAGCACACACAGGCAGTGAATGGTTCTCACACAGAACACAAGCCCTGAACTTTCCCAGTAGTCAGAGCCCAAACCCTTAGAAGCTCCCAGCCAGCACTGAGGGTACAGAACAAACCCCCAAGATCCAACCAGAGCTCTCCAACTTCTTTCTGGGAAGGATTTTGGCAAAAGGAAGGTGGAAGGAAGAGGAAAAAAGAGGGGGCACCTGGAGTTGAACCAGGGACCTCTTGATCTGCAGTCAAATGCTCTACCACTGAGCTATACCCCCTGCTGCCTCCTGTGCAAAATAAAACATTTCAAGGATGTTTTCCCCAAATTCCTGAGGAATTGGCTCCTGCTGCAGAACCTGTGGGACTGCAGTGCACCAGCAGCAGCCACTGAGTCACTGCACTCCCACAGGGGCCAGACAAGCTTGGCCCAGCTCCTCCCCAGTTCTTCCTAGTCCCAGTCTGTCCCCTGAGTGCTCTGAACCACCCTGGAGTCTCTGACATTTCCCCCTGGCTTCCATCTCTGTCTGCACCAGGGAAGATGTTAGGAAGGATGAAACAAGAAAGCTTTATAAATATGACTGTTTAGACTTTGAGAATATGGAACATAGAAGTAAAATAGAATTAAAAGCAAGTTTTGATGTTTAAGATGCCGAGCTTCTGTTACTGAACAACAGAAGAATAATAGTGTAGCTAGCTAAAAGTAATCCCCTTTTGATTAAACAATGCCCTTCTCCTTGCCAAGAGTCTAAGAGTCAGAGCAGACCCTAGCAGCTTGGCAAGAAGAGTCTAAAGAGTAGTTTTTTAGGGTTTAAAATATAACATAGTATGGTAATGTAGTGATTTTTATAAGGTATATGTAAATGCTATAGGATTTGTATCTTGTACTACATTGGTTAGTGTAAATCAGAATATTCAGGATAGAAGATTTAATGCATTGTAATGGGAACTTCGCTCTCTTACTTTACTCTTGCTCTCACTCTTTTACTGTCTAACTCTTACTCCCTTACTCCTGCTCTTTACTCTTACTCCTCTGCTTTTTACTCTTGCTCTTGTGCTTACTCTCTTACTCCATCCTTCTATCTCTCAGTCCTGTTTCAAGCTGCCAGCTCTTTGCAGGACATTTCTACCCATGCCCTGTGTAATAAACCTCATGCTCCAAAACCAGCCTTGATTCCAGAGATCTCTCGTCTTGGTTTGTCCCATCACTGACTGCCCTACCCCACAGGAAAAGAATGAACAGGAGGAGAGGCTGAGCTGCCATTTCTCGTTTGCCTCCTGGTGACCAAACCCCCCAAAATCCCCAGGAAAAAGCAGCAAAAGAGGAAAAAAAGAGGGGGCACCTGGAGTTGAACCAGGGACCTCTTGATCTGCAGTCAAATGCTCTACCACTGAGCTATACCTCCTGGCACAGCACCTGCACCAGGGAAATTTTAAAACATTTATTGGGAAAGAAAAAAGTTTTCTTGTCCAGGAATTAGATTTCTTTCCTTGACACCCCCCTTTGCACTTTAATGTACCTGCCAAAGGCTGTGCGTGGAATTAAATGTGATAAATAATAGTAAAAATGAGAAATTCTGGTAGATCTTGTGTCTGCAGAGAATTAAGGACAGGCAAAGCACACACAGACCTTGAGTGGTCGCTCAGACAAAGAAAACCCCTGCACTTCCCCAACACTCAGGGCCTCAGAACCAACCCTGAGTGCACAGCACAAGCTCAGAGCTCTCCGTGGTTTTCTGTGGCAAATTTTTGGCAAAAGGAAAGTGGAAAGAAGAGGAAAAGAGGGGGCATCTGGAGTTGAACCAGGGACCTCTTGATCTGCAGTCAAATGCTCTACCACTGAGCTATACCCCCCTGCACAGCACCTCTGCCAGGGAAATTTAAAAACAGGAAATTTAAAAACAGGAAATTTATGGGAAGGAGAGAAGCTTTTCCTCTCTGTGGGTTGGATCCCTGTACCCTGTGCAGCCCAGTGGCCCTGTTGAAGGTACAGGGAGTTAAATGGGATAAAAGATGGCAAATATGATTCCTTTCATTCCTATCCCAGCCCTGATCCAGGCCCCCATTCCATGACCTGGCTGGATCCAGGTCAGGTTTCCTCCCATTCCATATGCTGGCTCTTATCCAGTCCAGGTTTTCCTCCCTACCAAATCCCACCCTGATCCAATCCAGGTTTTCCCCCATTCCATATATTGGCTTTAGTCCAGTCTGGGTTTTCTTCCATTCCACAGCCCATCCAAATCCTGTCCAGATGTTCCTCTGCTCCATTTCCTGACCATGATCCAGTCTGGGTTTTCCCCGATTCCATATATCAACTGCAATCCAGGCCAGGTTTTCCCCCAAATCCATATTCCAGCTGTAATCCAGTCCGGGTTTTCTTCCATGCCATACCCTGCTCTGATCCAGTCCAGGTCTTCCTCCTTTCCATATCCTGGCTGTTATCCTGTCCGGGTTTTTCCTCCATTCCATATCCCAACCATGATCCCATCCAGGTTTTCCTCCATTCCATATCCCACCCTGATCCTGTCTGGGTTTTGGGGTCTTGCTCCATTCCGTATCCTGCCCCTGATCCAGTCCCAGTTTTTCCCCATCCCAGATTCCAGCCCGGATCCAGTCCCGGTTTTTCCCCATCCCAGATTCCAGCCCGGATCCAGTCCCGGTTTTTCCCCATCCCAGATTCCAGCCCGGATCCAGGTTCAGTTTTTCCCGTTATTCCCAGAATTCCTCCCCACAGAGGATTCAGCCCAGGGGAGGCTCGGGCAGACCCAGTGTAGTGGTATTGGTTTGCTAATTTTAGAATTTCTTAATTTTGAATTTTTTTTTAATTAATATACTACTGAGTGTGGTGAGTTTAGTTTTGGTAAATTACTAGTTCACCTTTTTCCTGCTGTGAGATAGGATTAGAAGGAAGGTAAAGTAGGTTAAAACTTCAAGGCAGTATAAAGAAAGTTTTATTAAGAATAACTAAAAGAAAAAAAAAAAGTAAGAATTGAACCAGTTGGTTTGGTTTGGTTGAGGGGGGAGTTAAGTTAATTAGATGTTACCTTGTTGCAGCCCAAAGGAAAAAGAGGAAGTTCCTAAGTTTTTTCTGACTTTAACAGAAGTGTGTGCAATTTGCATCACTTGTGTGAAACACTCCTGTTTTAAACTACAACACCCAGGTTTCCTGTGAGGAGTTCCTGTGCGTGGTTCCTCACGCAGTGCACCACCCCTGCACTTTTCCAGGCCTTGCTGCTCCCACCCCTCACTCCCTGCCCAGCACAACCTCCCACATCCCACAGCAGCTTCCCAACCTTCCCCCGAAGGATTTGGGCAGAAGGAAGGCTGGAGGAAGAGGAAAAGGAGGAGGAAAGAGGGGGCACCTGGAGTTGAACCTCCTGATCTGCACTCAGATCCTCTCCCCCTGGGCTATACCCTCTGCTTTCCATGGGCATTCCCAGCAGGAATCTCCCTGCTCATTACCATCCCAGCAAAACTCTGCTAATTAAACCCAGGATAAAACCCAGATCCTTCCAAAATCCTCATCCCTTTCCTCACCAACACCCCCTGATGCTGCTCTGCCCTGCTGGGAATCAGCACTACACACAGCTCGGGGGGAAAACCTGGGAATTCCGGGCTCCCAACCACATTTTTGGGGATAAAAGGAGGGAAAAAGAGAGGGGGCACCCGGATTTGAACCGGGGACCTCTTGATCTGCAGTCAAATGCTCTGCCCCTGAGCTATACCCCCACCTGGGCAGGCCAGCCAGGTGAGGCTGCTTGTGGCCAGGTGAGGCTCCTCGTGGCCACTGACGTGGCTCTGTCACGTCCCAGGGCTGGCTGGCACATTCCAGCTGCTCCCAGCCCTGCCTGGCACACCCAGCCCTCAACCCCAGGCCAGGGCTCTCACCACGCTCCTGGGAAGGCAGGTACTGAATTCCCACCTGATTCCCTCTAAAAAAACCCAAATGTGGCCAGAGGAAAGGAACATTTCCAGCACTGACTTTGAAATGTCACTGCAGGCTCTGGGCCGTGCCTCTGTTTCTCAGGGTGTGCCCAGCCTGGCTCAGGAATTCCTAAAACACCAAAAATCCCCCCCAAAATGTTTAATCTAACTCTGAAGCCACGCAGAAATCCTTCCCAAACCAGGAATGTTAAAACTGATCCACAAGAGCAGCTTTATAGGGGTGGTTCCTTACACGAAGCAGCTCTGGAATGATGGTCACTGCTTGGGAAGACAGAAATTCTCTCCTGTTGCAGGTTTGGAATGTTGGGATCCCAGCCAGAGCACTGCTGTGCCCTTCCAGGGGCTCCAGGGAATGATCCACGGATGTTCTCCTGCTCCAAAACCCTGTGGAGAACAGAGGGAGGAAGCCTCAGGATGTGCCAGGTTTCCTCTTGCTGCCTGCACCCAGCTCTGGGATATCCAGAAATATCCAGAAATGCACTGGGAATGGTCAGAGAGGTTTAAAAACCCCTCCCGAAGCAGGGCCAGGGGGTTGTGCAGCCTTCCCTCGGGTGGTGCTGCTGAATCCCGGAGGTGTCGCTGCTGTCCCCGCTGTGACCTCGGCACCAAAACATCGGGAGTGGCACAGAAACGTCAGGAATGGCACAGAATCATCAGGAATGGCACAAAAGGCATCAGAAATGTCACAGAAACATTGAGAGTGGCACAATATCATTGGGAATGGTTCAGAGGGCATCAGGAATGTCACAGAAACGTTGGGAGTGGCACAAAATTATTGGGAATGGCACAAAAGACATCAGGAATGTCACAGAAACAGTGAGAGTGGCACAGTATCATTGGGAATGGTTCAGAGGGCATCAGGAATGTCACAGAAACATTGGGAGTGGCACAAAAGGCATCAGGAATGGCACAGAAACATTGAGAGTGGCACAGTATCATTGGGAATGGTTCAGAAGGTGTCAGGAATGGCACAGAAACATTGAGAGTGGCACAAAATTATTGGGAATGGTTCAGAAGGCGTCAGGAATGGCACAGAAACATTGAGAGTGGCACAAAATTATTGGGAATGGTTCAGAAGGCGTCAGGAATGGCACAGAAACATCGGGAGTGGCACAAAATCCTTGGGAATGGCACAGACTCATCAAGGATCTCCAGAAGTGCAGCAGGGAACAGTTCAGTGCCAGCTGGAGGCAGGAATTGCAGTGCTGGGAGCAGCCCCCCCTTCTCCTGCCCCGTGATTTGGGGTCAGGGCAGGTGCTCCAGGGGGCCCCAAATCCAGAGCCCCAAAGCCACCCCGCTGTCACCTGTGGGCCCAGGGATGGGGCTCCCCCCATCCTGTGGGCCAGGAAATCACAGCTCCCACCCAAACCATTCCTTCCTTTGCTCTAGGAAAACCACAAACAGCCCAAGCTTTTCCCTGGACATCCCTCCCCACTCTGCTCCTGAAGGTTCTGAGCTGATCCCGAGCTCAGCCCAGGCTCTCCAGCTGCAACTGGCACCGAGGCTTCAGCTCCAGCCACCCCTCAGGTGACAGCAGTGGCCTCCCCATGTCCCCAGCCAAGGGACATCCCTCAGGTCCCTCTGTCCAACAGGAACCCTGCAGCTCCCAGGGCAGCTCAGCCTTGGGCACTGTTTCACTCTGAACAGTTAAATTGCCCATTCCAGAAGAAAATTCTGGGAATTCTCTAATTCTGGGAGCTCCAGCACAAAGGCAGAGCTGCCACAGATCCCTCCCAGCTCCCCTCAGACAAAGCATCAGTTCAGGATCACTAAAATTTCAGTTATTCTGGGGATTCTTCAGGAACTTGCCTGAAAACCAGAACTGTTAAATCCCCCAATCCCCCTCTCCATAAAAACACTTCCCAGCACAATCCTGCTCCTATTTGGCAAGAAAACCACCAAGGAGTTGGTACAAGGAATTTTATTTCATGTCCCTGGCCAGGGGCAGGATCAGGGTTGGGATCAGGCGATGCTCCCGGCGTTGGAGGCGATCCTGGGCCACAGATCTGCACATTCCTTGGCCACGGGGCCTGTGATGGCTGAGCCTGGAAAACAGGGACAACACCACAGGGTGAGCTCCTCCCTGAGACTGGGATGGAACTCCTGGAAAACAAGGGCAACACCACAGGGTGAGCTCCTCCCTGAGACTGGGATGGAACTCCTGGAAAACAGGGGCAACACCACAGGGGGAGTTCCTCCCTGAGAGGCTGGGATGGAACTCCCAGAGCAGCTCTGGAAGTGTCCAAGGCCAGGCTGGACAGGGCTTGGAGCACCCTGGGATGAGCTTTGAGCTCCCTTCCAACCAAATCATTCTGGAATTCTGTGATTTAGAGCTCACAGATGGCTCAGGGCAGCATTTCCCACCCAAAATCCCTTTCTCTGAGGGGAATTTTGAGTCCTTTTCCCTGTGGCACTGCCAACCCCCCCGCTGTTCCCAGCAGGATACAATTCCCAGGCTCACCTTTCATTTCCCCTTTGTTATTTACAATCACTCCTGCGTTGTCCTCGAAATACAGGAACACCCCATCTTTTCTCCTGTAGGATTTCCGCTGCCGGATCACCACTGCTGGGTGCACTGGGAGGAAAAAGGGTCACAGCCCTCAGGGTAAACACACATCCCACACAGATCCCACAACAATCACAGCCAAGGCACAGATTCCTTGTGGGTTTTGTTTTGCACCTCGTATTTGTGGTGTTTTACTCAAAAGTTACACTTTATAGTCACAGTCCCCTTAAAACTGACCATGAAATACTTGCAGCTGCATCTACGCTTGGAAAATTCAGGGCTTTCCTACTTTTGCACCTTTATTTTGAAATAAATTATTAATTCACAAACAATATTCAGCAAAAATTCCTCTGGAGCAGGAGCAAACCCATGGCAAACCTGGATGAGATCTAGGATTTCCTTCCCACCCAAATCACTCCATGATTCCATAATTTTTAATTTTACACATCCATGTGACATCACTCCTGTTTTACTGATGGCCAGCTGGACTCAGGAGGGCATTTAGGGAAGGAATTCCTCCCTGGCACAGGTTACCCAGAGCAGCTGTGGCTGCCCCTGGATCCCTGGAAGTGTCCAAGGCCAGGCTGGACGGGGCTTGGAGTCACCTGTGACAGAGGAAGATGTCCCTGCCCAGGAATGGGATTTAAGATCCCGTTCCACCCAGCCCATTCCACAATTCCCGAAGCTCTGTCGCACCACTGATTGAAATCAACAGCACCAGGAGCTGCCACTTCACCCAAAAGCGGCGCCTTTGCTCTGCCCTTCCACGACAACTCCCTGAGCCACGGCACGGACCCAACGAGTGCTTTAGAGAAGGGGGAGGGGGGGGTGACTCTGCGGGGACTTTGTGCCCGATTCCCGCGACATTCCGGGACAGGAACGGTGCCACTCACCCTTCTTCCTCAGCTCCGGCTTGCCTTTCTTCACCGTGGCCATCACCATGTCACCCACGCCGGCCGCCGGCAGCCGGTTCAGGCGGCCCTTGATGCCCTTCACGGAGATGATGTAGAGGTTCTTGGCCCCTGCGGGGAGCGGCGCCGCCGTTATCCCGGGGACACGTCCCACCGCAGGGACACCCAACAGCGCTGCCACCACCACAGGCCCAGCGGGAGATTCCAGCAGGACACCGAGGTTCGGGAATCCAACGCCTCGCCCTGTGCGTTACCGAGGGGCCCTTTCCCGAGGGGCTCCCCCGGTTCCCGGGGTGTCCCTTCCCGCTGTCCCCGCCGTCCCAGCCCCGCACTCACCGGTGTTGTCGGCGCAGTTGATCACGGCCCCCACCGGGAGACCCAGGGAGATGCGGAACTTGGCCCCGGACGAACCTCCGCGTCCTGCGGGTCGAGAAGAGCGTTAAGGCCCCGGTCCCGCCTCACGGAGCGGCCGCGGCCAGCGCGGAGCCCGCCCCGCGCCTCACGGGGAGGGCGACGGCGACATCGCCCGTGACATCCGCTCCCGCCCGGGCTCAGGCGCCTTTCCCCCGGTCCCCGCTGCGCCGGGAGGGCCACGGGGACACGGGATGGCGGCGGATGGAGCCGGATGGCGGCGGAGAGCGGCGCCCGCCTCACCTCGCTTCGACATCTTGGCGCCGGAAGAGGCGGCGGATGTCACGTGACGCGCCCGCCCCGCCTCGCCGCGCGCGGCGCCCCCTAGCGGCGGCGGGAAACGCGACACCCTCACCGGTACCGGGAGCACCGGGAGCACCCGGGAGCACCGGGAGGGGGCGGCGGGGGCGGAGAGAGCAACCGGGGATAATTCGGGCGAGAAAAGTTTGGATAAATGGGAGAAAAAAGAGAATAAAACAAGGGGGCACCCGGATTTGAACCGGGGACCTCTTGATCTGCAGTCAAATGCTCTACCACTGAGCTATACCCCCGTCGCCTGTTAACATTCGCTGGATCTCACTTTAGGGTTCAGTCCACGCCTGCGCAGTTCCCGTTCCCGACGTGGAACGGGGGCTGCGCGCGCGCGCAAACGCGACCCTTCCCCGGAAATACCGACAGAAAAAATAACCGAAAAAAAAAAAAGGGCAAAAAGATTTAAAATACTCACTGAGGGGGCACCCGGATTTGAACCGGGGACCTCTTGATCTGCAGTCAAATGCTCTACCACTGAGCTATACCCCCGGCCGCCGCCAGTGTCCGCCAGGCCTTCCCTCTACGGGCACCGCGGACCCAAAGGTCCCCGGTTCGAATCCCGCCGCGCCCTCAACGTAAATTTTTTGTGGTTTTTACGCTGTTTTGAGCCCTTTTTAGGGTTGCTTCAGCTCGGCGCCGCGCTCCTAGGGGTGTGCCCCCCGCTCGCCCGCGCGTTACGTGTGCGCGCACGCGTAGGTGACCGCCCCGCCCTCGCCATCCCTCCCACTTTCCTTTTTCCCACCGCCTCCTCCCCTTCCCGACTATTTAAAGTCGCGACATCGCGGGCGGCGGCTCAGTGGAAGAAGAAGGCGGCGGCGGAGGAGGGTGGGGGTGATTTTTTTTTTTATTTCCCCCCTCCGCGCGAGTTTTCAGCCATGAATCCCAACTGTGCGCGCTGCGGGAAGATCGTGTATCCTACGGAGAAGGTGAACTGCTTGGATAAGGTGAGCCCCGGAGGGTCGCACGTGGGGAGTGGGACAAGGATTTGGGGATTTTTGAGGATTTTTCCCCCATAGGATTGCCTCTGGCTGGGATGGTTTCCCCCCTCATCCCCATTCCCGGCGGTTTTTCCACGGGATCCCGTTGTCCTGGGGGTCTCCGCCAGGATTCCAGCCCCCCTCCCCCGTGGGTGGCACTTCCTTATGGACACGGTTCTCCCCCCGCCCTGTTCCCGGGAATATTTCCACGCTTCCCACTCCAAACCCCGCTTTTCCCGGGGGTGTTTCCACGCTAAATCCCCTTGCACTGGGACCCCGTTGTCCTGGGGAATCTGGGTCCCTCCCAACCCCCATTCCCGGGGGTATTTCCACGCTGCCACCCCCGTGTCCTGGGGGTCCCGGGAGCCCCCGGTGTCCCAAGGGTCCCACACGGAGCCCCAGGGAGGGCACAGGGATGGAGCTCTTTGCCCGGGAGGCTCCAGCAGCATCCCCAGCTCTTCCTTCCATAGCAAATATTTCTATTTATTTGAATATCTCCCATTCAAAGGCAGCACATCCGTGTGGAGGCCCAAGGAAAGCAACAGTTAACGCTTCCCTGAAGCCGGGAACCTCATCTGGTTTCCATTATCGAGCTTTTCCCCCTTTTTTTTTTTCGCTTTTTTTTTTTTTCCAAATCATCCATCCCAGTTGATACTTCTCTGTTCTAAAATCCCATCCCTACACTCCGGGGCTGCCTCCCTTAACCTGGATTATTTTTTAGAGTATTTTACCCTCAAAAGCAAAGCTCTGGTGGAACCTGGAGGTGGGGAAGGTGATGGTGGGTCTCCATTCCCGGTGCTCTTCCCATGGGATTTACTTTACTCTGGAGCTGCTCTCCTCCCCCTCCTCTCCCAGGCTTCTGGGACAACCAGTTTAGGGACTAAAAAAAGTAACTGGGAAGAACGCTCCGCTCTCCAGCGGCATTCCTGAGCTCCGGCAGACCCTGTTGCTCGCATTTTTAAGGGATGATGCTTCTTCCTGAGGCCGGGAATGGCTCGGAGCTGAACTATCACCCCCGGGTCCTGGGATTTGGGGTTGTGAGTGACTCTGTGCCCTGGGAGCCTCCAGGAGCTGCTGGGTGTTGGGATTGGGGACAACAGGAAGGGAAAAGGGGTTGGGGGATAACTGGAGGGGAAGGGGGGCTTGGGGGATATGGATGAAAGGAAGGGAAGAGGGGTTTGGGGGTTGTGGATATTTGGAAGGAAAGGGGGATTTGGGGCTAATAGGAAGGGGAAAGGAGTGATGGGATTGTGGATATTTGGAAAGGAAGGAGGGATTGGGGGTAACTGGAAGGGAAAAGGAGTGCTGGGGTTGTGGGTATTTGGAAAGGAAGAGGTGCTGGGATTATGGATATTTGGAAGGGAAGGGGGATTTGGGGCTAATAGGAAGGGGAAAGGAGTGATGGGATTGTGGATATTTGGAAAGGAAGGAGGGATTGGGGGTAACTGGAAGGGAAAAGGAGTGCTGGGGTTGTGGGTATTTGGAAAGGAAGAGGTGCTGGGATTATGGATATTTGGAAGGGAAGGGGGATTTGGGGCTAATAGGAAGGGGAAAGGGGTGCTGGGATTGTGGATATTTGGAAGGGGAGTGTCGGGGTTGAGGCTGACTGGGAGGGAAGGGGGATCCCAGGAGTGCCGGCAGGGAAGGGGATGAGTCCCTGGTGCTCGGCCGCTGCCCGGGCTCCGTGAGCTCCAGGAGATGGTGTGTTCCAGCTGTGGGAAGCAGGCAGGAGCCTGCAGTCACCATCTTGTCCTCCTCGGGCTCCTCACCCACTTCCTCTTCCTAAAAACCGTGCCACGGCCGGCTCGTGGTGCGGCTCACCCCGCCCCGGAGCGCCTCCGGCTCCCCTTTTCCCAGAGAGCTGCCCCAATTCCCATAAAGCCGTGGGCAGGCCTCGGAGAGCCTCTGTCCCTGCTTTTGGAGAGCCTCTGTCCCTGCTTTTCCAGGCCCTCAGAGTGCTTCTGTCCCTGCTTTTCCAGGCCCTCAGAGCGCTTCTGTCCCTGCTTTTCCAGGCCATTGGAGTGCCTCTGTCCCTGCTTTTCCCAGCCCTCAGAGTACCCGTGTTCCTGCTTTTCCCAGTCCTTGGAGTGCCTCTGTCCCTGTTTTTCCTGACCCTTGAAAAGCCTCTGTTCCTGCTTTTCCAGGCCCTCTATCCCTGCTTTTCCAAGTCCTTGGAGTGCCTCTGTCCCTGCTTTTCGTGGCCTCTGTCCCTGCTTTTCCAGGCCCTTGGAGTGCCTTTTTCCCTGCTTTTCCAGGCCCTTGGAGTGCCTTTTTCCCTGCTTTTCCAGGCCCCTGGAGTGCCTCTGTCCCTGCTTTTCCCGGGCAGAGTCCGAAGGGCAGCAGGGCCATGTTGGCAGAAGGAGGGGACAGCCACAGCCGTGGGGTGGCTGGGATGTGGCTGCTTTGCCCCCGGAACCAGGGAAACTCCACTTCCCTTTGGGATTTATGGAACACTGGCTGCTTTCCCCGGAGCATGGCCGCCTGCCCACGGCCCCGATGTGCCCCAGGTGGCTTTGGGGACATCGCTGTCCCTGCCCCCACGGGGACGGTGCCACTGCTGGCTCTGGTTTCCGCTGGGGAAGTGACACCACNTGCTTTTCGTGGCCTCTGTCCCTGCTTTTCCAGGCCCTTGGAGTGCCTTTTTCCCTGCTTTTCCAGGCCCTTGGAGTGCCTTTTTCCCTGCTTTTCCAGGCCCCTGGAGTGCCTCTGTCCCTGCTTTTCCCGGGCAGAGTCCGAAGGGCAGCAGGGCCATGTTGGCAGAAGGAGGGGACAGCCACAGCCGTGGGGTGGCTGGGATGTGGCTGCTTTGCCCCCGGAACCAGGGAAACTCCACTTCCCTTTGGGATTTATGGAACACTGGCTGCTTTCCCCGGAGCATGGCCGCCTGCCCACGGCCCCGATGTGCCCCAGGTGGCTTTGGGGACATCGCTGTCCCTGCCCCCACGGGGACGGTGCCACTGCTGGCTCTGGTTTCCGCTGGGGAAGTGACACCACAGCAGCTGCGGAACCTGCCAGGGCTGGGCAGGGCACAAACTTCAGCCAGGGTTTGTCTCCTCCAGTCCTGGGGGGGTCCTTCCTGGTGTTGTCCTCAAATCCTGGGGGCTCCAGGTGTGGAGTTCGCTGCAGGTGTGGAGCAAAGGCTTTGCCAGNCCGGCAGGGAAGGGGATGAGTCCCTGGTGCTCGGCCGCTGCCCGGGCTCCGTGAGCTCCAGGAGATGGTGTGTTCCAGCTGTGGGAAGCAGGCAGGAGCCTGCAGTCACCATCTTGTCCTCCTCGGGCTCCTCACCCACTTCCTCTTCNCACTGGATGTGTTTTAAGGTCCCTTCCAACCCAAACCATTCCATGATTATAAATCCAAGGCATCCTTTATTACCACAGCATGGATTATGACCCACTCACCTGGATAACCTGGAAAGTTTTAGAGCTGTTTTCCTTTAAGTCCATGATTTTCCAGTGAGGTTGTGTTGGTCAGAAGAGCTCCCAAAATGTGTGTTCACACTTAGAAATCCTGTCCAGCCTGCTGGGATGTTGGGAGCACCTGGGATTGACTCCAGGCTCAGGATTGGGAAGCACAGGGCATTCATCCTCCTCCAAAAACCCCATTTGGAACCTGTCCTCTTTCTCCACAGTGAGCAGAACGTTCCTGGAAGCCTAAATAACTCCTGGTCCCCTGTGTCCAGTGGTGCTCCAGCCTCCTTTTAGTGCTGCCTTAGATTTTTGTGGATCCAGCATTAATTCCATCTCCATTTGTGAGACAAAGAGCGGTGGCAGTGAGGCTGGAGGACAGGGAAAAGTGCTCCAGGGGCATCCCAGCTCCCTGCTCAGGCTGCAGAGAAGAGCCTCAGGCTGGGAATGCCACTGCTGAGCAATTCCTGGTGGGAACTGGAGCGGGAATGTGCTGGGAATGCTCTTGGATGGGAGCAGAGCCTGCCTGGGAGCATCGGCCTGCTGTGGGCTGCCATGGGTCACAGGGATCTGCTGCTGTTCCTGGATTTGGGATTGGGGTTGTTTCCCTGCTGGGTCACAGGGATCTGCTGCTGTTCCTGGATTTGGGATTGGGGTTGTTTCCCTGCTGGGTCACAGGGATCTGCTGCTGTTCCTGGATTTGGGATTGGGGTTGTTTCCCTGCTGGATCACAGGGATCTGCTGCAGCTGGCTGTGCCAGATCCTCCTGGGAGCTGGGAAATGCCTTGAGGAGAAGGTTCTGGAATTGTGCTGTCAGTTCACCCCTGCAGATCAATGGTGGCATCACTGGCAGCTCCTGCTGGGAAGGGCTTGGAAAGGGCCTTAAACCCCCCATAACAGGCTGGGACTTCCAAGAAGCCCCAAAAACTCAAGATTCAGCTGTTGATCCATCCTTCAGGAGCCCAAAAACTGGGAAGGGGGAAGACCACCCTCAGAAGGGATGAAGGAGCAAAGCCCTTCTGGCTGGAGGAACTGGTGTGAGCAGAGGGGAGGAACAAATTCATTGCTCAGAGCAATTGAAAGGAGGAAAATTGTCCTTTCCAGGGCTGAGTCATGTCCCCAGAGCCTGGCAGTGTTTGTGCACGGGGTGTGGTACCGGGGGAGGTGACAGCAGGGCTTGGCTCCCTGCGGGAATGCGGATCCAGGCTGGGCTTGGAGAGGGGAATCAGCTTCTTGAACATTTTAAAGTGGAAATCCCAGCAAGAACCAGCAGCTGGACACCCTGGGTTTGATGGTTGAGTGTTAAAGGCCTGGGTGTCACACTTGGCTGTCCTCTAATTAGTGCTTGGAGCTGCTAATTGGGCTTTTGGTGGAGTTTTCCCTGATTTTTTGGGGTGGTTTGGGAGCTGAGGGGGTCACCCTAGAGCAGGACTGACAGACCTGGCTGTGAGGGTGAAGGTTTTGCTCCAGGCTGTGCTTTCCCCCTTTCCCTGCTCCAGCTCAGCCCCTGCCCAGGAGGAAGCTCCAGGAAATTCCCATTCTGCTCTGGGCCCTGGGAATTCACACCAGGCCCCTCAAATCCCCATGGAAAAGTGGAGTGTGGGCTCTGGGGGACTGGCAGGACATTGAACTTGGTCTGTGAGGGACTGAGCAGCCTCAGAATCCCAAAATCAGCATCATTTTGGTTGGGAAAAGACCTCCCAGATCATCAAACCCAACATTTAATCCCAGCTCTGAGCTGTTCTCCTCAGGCTCCTCCCAGCCTGGGGCCAGCTCAGTGCCAGGTGGGAATAATTTCTTTAGGAGTAGCCCTAAAAAAGAACCTTATAAGGCTCCTTTAGGGTTTGTTGGGTGTCACAGCTCAGGGTATGGGGTCATGGGCTGGATTTTTGGGGCTGTGTCTTTCACCTTGGATCTGTGTCTGCTTCCCATGAGAACCTTTTCCTGCTTGGCTCGTGCAGCCTCACCTGACCTGCTCTTCTGGCTGGCACAGGGCAAAAAGCAACAAAAAAAAAAAAAAAAAAAAAAAACCCAAAAAAAGCACCTGTGAACTTNCCAAAGCAGCAGCTGTGAACCTTCAAACACAGCTGTTCCCTCTGCTGAGGTGTCACTTGTGCCTCTTGCAGAAGGAACTTTTCTATCCATGAATTCCTGGAGGTTTGGAAGGAAAAATACCTCCCTGGCTGGGAGAAATGTGTTGGGAAGGTCGGGAGAGATGGAATTTGATCAGAAATTAGCCAGGATATTCCCTGTGCTCATTTAACCAGCCTTCCAACCTTTTATTTTCCCCTTATCCAGAAGGACCTTGAGTTGTGCTCCCCTTTCCTGGCTGGTTCCGAGCTCTGTGGAGCCAAAATGTTTCTTAATATCTAAAAGGGAGCTTGGCAAATCAGATTTTTGTAGCATTGGCAGTTCTTAGAAGTAAAATTGGGTTTTCTTGGGGTCACAGCTGCCATCGCTGCCAGGCTGGGAAACTGTGGGATTCCAGCGGGATTTTGGGATCCCTGGTGCTGATGGTTGTGATTTTTGTGTTGCAGTTCTGGCACAAATCATGCTTCCACTGCGAGACCTGCAAGATGACCCTCAACATGAAGAACTACAAGGGCTACGAGAAGAAGCCGTACTGCAACGCGTGAGTGCCTGCACTGAGGGGCTTGGGGGGCCTTTTCTGTGGGGGCCTTTTCTGTGGGGGCCTTTTCTGTGGGGCCTTTTTGTGGGATTTCCTGGATTCTCCTCTCTCAAACCCAGTCCTGACCCTGAAACAGGCACTGTGGGGCTCCAGGAGCTCTTTCCCTGCAGCTCCACAGAATTTCTGGGAAGGAAGTGAAGCCTTGGATGGAGGGGTCTCAGCCTCAGTTAACAGCTGGTGTTAATCCAGGGTTATACTCCCAGTTAATACTGGTATTAAACTAGTTAATACTGGTATTAAACTAGTTATTACTGGTGTTAAACCAAGGTTCACTCTCCCAGTTAATATTGGTGTTAATCTAGGGTTACACCCCCAGTTAACATTGGTATTAAACCAGTTAGTACTGATGTTAAACCAGGGTTACACCCCCAGTTAGTACCAGTGTTAAACCAGGGTTACACCCCCAGTTAGTACCAGTGTTAAACCAGAGTTACACCCCCAGTTAATACTGATATTAAACCAGTTAGTACTGGTATTAAACCAGGCTTTTCCAGGTTTCAGTGCCAGCTGGGGGCCGCTCTCTAGGCCCAGCCTAAGCAGGCAATAAAGCCCAGAGCAGGCAGGCCCAGCCTGGGGCTGATCCCCACCCCAGGAGGGAGAGCTCTCAGGTGCTTGTGGGGAGGGCAGAAATTCCCTTTGTGCAGGGAATGGAGCCACGGGGTCACCACGGGCTGGGCCAGGTGCAGCCACCCGAATTTCCTGGCACTTTATGAGGCAGGGAAAGAATCCCAAGGTAAATAAATAAACCTTGGAGGCAAAATCCTTCGGTGTGGGGGATGGAGGCAGGGCAGGGTGGAGCAAGAGTCGCTGCCTGGGCCCTTTTTTTATTTTTCCTGGGCCCTTTTTTTCCTCTGGGCCTTTTTTTTTCCTGAGCCCTTTTTCATCCTGAGCCTTTTTTTTCCTGGGCCTCTTTTTTTCCTTGAGCCTTTTTTTTTCTGGGCCCTTTTTCCTTTGTAGGCCTCTTTTTTTCCTTGAGTCCTTTTTCCTCTGGGCCTTTCCACCTGTTCCTGAGCACTGGATTGTTCCCTTACAATTTTTTTTTTTTTTTTTTTTTCCTTATCAAGAAGGATCCTGAGTTGTGCTCCCCTTTTGTGGCTGGTCCTGAGCTCTGTGAGCCCAAAATGTTTCTTAATATCTAAAAAGAAGCTTGAAAAAATCTGATTTTTATAGCTGCTCCTTATGCATTGGCAGTTCTTAGAAGGAAAATTAGGGAATATTATTAATGTAATTAAGCTGCTTAGTGCTGGAATAAGGTGATGTGTTCACAGGGTGCTTTAAAAATGCTGATCCTGACAACATCCCTGTGGGATGGGTATTGGAGTCACAGAATTCCAGGGTGGTTTGGGTGGAAAGTGACACTAAATCCCATCCAGCCCCAGGGGCAGGGACACCTCCCACCATCCCAGGGTGCTCCAAACCCCGTCCAGCCTGGCCTTGGACACTTCCAGGGATGGAGGAACCTGTGCCAGGGCCAGTATCTTCCCAATATCCCTGATTTTGTCTAAATTTACTCTCCCTGGCAATGGCTGAGTTACACCGAAAAGAGAAGTGGTGAGAGCAGACCTTGGCCAGACCCTCCCACTTCCGTGGTTTTTTGGGTGGTTGTTGCTGGGCTTGGGTGTTGCTGGTGGCTGTGGCTTGTCCAAAGTCCAGGAATTCAGCTGGACTGAGAGGAGACCTGTAACACTCCAGTTTTGGCAGGGAATGGCATTTCTCAGGGTCTCACCAGGGTGAGAAACAGCAAAGAACTGGTTGGAAATAAATCGGTTTTTTTTCAGGGGGAACAACATGGTGTGAACTCCAGCATTTGGGGGGAAAGCAGGAAATTTGGGAGTCCTGTGAGGGGGAGATGTGTGTCCTGAGGCAGGTGGGCTCTGGCCTTGGGGATGATGATTTTGGTGGTTTTGGGTGATGTTTTTGGGGTTGATGATTTTGGGGGGACCTCAGCCCCCCACGGGCGAGGTTCTGGCTTGGCAGAGCTGAACCCCCTGAGCTGTCTGGAGTGTCCTGACCCAAAACTTTCTCCCTTGGACCGTGGGATTTGCCCATCCCCAGGCCTGGGGTCCTGTGCTTGTGCTCTCCCTGCAAGGGAAGTGGGATAATAATGGGAAATTCCTGACATTCCAAGGAGTCTGCGCAACCTCGACCCATCTCGGGTTCTCACCCCCCTCTCTGGGGGCTCCCTTTGATGCTGCTGCTGCTTTAACCCTTCCCTGCCACAGAAATTGCCCCAAATCCTTTGTTCTTCCCGTTTTCATTGCCTAAAAGCAAAGGGAAGTGGGAGCAGCTGGAAGTTGCTGGCACAGAAGGATTTTTTTTCTGGGGAGGGGGTTCAATGCTGGGATGTGGAGAGAAGGGAAAACTCCAGGCTTGGATTTGGGCTTGGTTCCTTCTCAGCTGCTCCCAGGAGTATCCTGGGAAACCAGAAACTCCAGGTGAGGTGTGCCTGGCTGAGGACATCCCGGGAGGAGCCCACCCTTCCCAAATTTGCTGGAGTTGGAGTGGAGGGACAAGGTCCTCTGTCCCGGGAGAAGGGGGTGGAAAAGCAACGTTTATCCTGGCAGGGAAGAGGCTGCTTTTCCAAACATGCCTCAGCACAGGGTCCTCTCTGTTCGAGCCGTGGCCCCCTGCCAAATTCCTGAGTTTCTTTCTTCGGGAGAGCAGGAGGAAGAGGGCTGGGCTTCCTCCAGCCCTGACATTCCCCCAGCCATAAATCCAGGAGAAGTCTTTGGGGCCGCCGGTGCCAGCTGTGGGAATTGCTTGGTGGCAGATGGGATGGTTCCCACCCCCCTCCCTGTCCCCTCCTTGGCTCCAGCTGGGCACTGGGAGGGACTGGAAGTGACATTCAGGGCTGGGCTGGACTCTTGGCCTGAGCACTTTGAACTAAAAGTGGAAAAAGGGAAAAATCCAGGGAGGTCTGAGATTTCTCCAAATGAAAAATGGGGAAAATCTGGATACAAGAGACAGGCAAGGCTCGAGTTCCAGGCTCCAGCTGCTCCCAAACAGACATTTTATAGAGGTTTTAATACTGAACTTGCTGTGCTTAGGCTGAGGGGTCAGGGGGATACCCTGGCTCCATGTGCAGCACAAATCCCACCTGGAAAATCCTGGATGAGGGTTCAAAGCTGAATATTCAGTCTGGGGAGTGTTCAGCGCCATCCCTGGGTGGTGGAGCTGCCTGGAATGCCCAGAGGAGCCGTGCTGGGGTTGGGGATGGGATTGGGATTTGGGATGGGATGGGATGGATCCTGCTGCACCCACAGAGAGCAGAGCTGGTGGGCAAAGCCCCATTCCCACTGCTGACCCCAAAACAGCCCTGGGCTTGTCCTGGCCATGGGATTGGCCTCTCCAGCCCTGGCACCCGGACACAGGGACAAATGCTGGAGAAATGCTGCCCTCCAAAGCAGCGCTGGGCTCTCTGGAGGCAGGCTGGGAGCAGATGCCTGCAGCAGCTGCACACGTGGAGGGCTGGCCCAGCCATCCTGGCAGCTTTTCCCTGGAAACGCTGGGAGGATCCAAACCCTTCCCTGCAGCCCGTTCCTGGTGGGATCTCTGTGGATCTGGGCTGCTTTTGCTGCTGACAAAGGCTCAGTTTATTTTTGAAGCTCTGTCCCCAGAAGCAGCAGCCCTTTGAAAGGCAGGATGTGACCTCGGAGCCTCCTGGCAGAACACAGCCAATTGCTTCCTTTGTTTAACTCCTCTCTGCCCAATCTTTCCCAAATCTCCCAAATCCCTGCTCCAGCTGGGGGGGGTATCTGTCACCCCTGGGAGCTGCAGGGACAGGGAATGTTTGATCCTTGATGGATCAATCTGCCACAGCTCCTTGGTTTAAAGCTTCAATATAAGCAACACTTAGAGCTCCCGAGGTTTTTCCAAACACTGGCGGCTCTCACATCATCTGGGGGGATTTTTGGGGATCAGACTTGGGGTTGGGTCATGCTGGGAATGCAGGGTCTGGTCCTGGAGCTCCCAAATTCCATCAGTTGTGCCTGGAGAGCAGCTGGGCGATGCCAGGCTGCACTCACAGGAGTTTTCCAGAATTTATCCTCATTTCCAGCTTGGGAAAAGCTCCAAAGGCAGCAGCTCAAGTGCTGCTGCTTGGGACGGGAGGTTTTTGGGGGAAATGCTGCTTTTAGGGCAGGACTGGGATGGAGTAGGGTGTGAGTGTTGGGAGATTCACCTCGATCTGGAAGTGAGATCACTCCAAACCCCTCTCTTACTGTGGGGCTGGGAAGTTGGGAAATACAGATCCCATGGATACCAGGCTATGGGAAGGAAGGTCTGGATTTGCTTCCACATCCCTGTGGAAGTTTCCTTCTTCCTCCCTGCCTGGGGATGTGCAGGAATTGCTGGTGGCCCCCCAAAAGAGCCCTTTGCCACGTGGTGTCCATGAGGCTGCCAGGAGCAGGCAGATTCTTCTACAGGATGGGGCTGGGAATGCTCTGGGATTCCCTGGGGGAATTTGTGATTTGGGGTCTCCCAGAATCCCAGGATGGTTTGGACTGGCTCTCCTCATGGGGTTGGGAATGCTCTGGGATTCCCTGGGGGAATTTGTGATTTGGGGTCTCCCAGAATCCCAGGATGGTTTGGACTGGCTCTCCTCATGGGGTTGGGAATGCTCTGGGATTCCCAGGGGGAATTAGTGATTTGGGGTCTCCTGTGGGAGCACAGAGCAGGAGGGATGAGCTCTGATCCTGGGAATTACCGTGCTCAGCCCGCTCCTAATGCGGGAGCCAGACAGGAGCTCTGGCTGGGGGAGACTCTGCTGACCTGATTTAGCAGTGCCACAAAAGCTGCCTGCTCTGGGCTGCTGCAGCCTCCCAGGGCTCCTCAAAACCCCAAACTTTTGTAGGATTTTGAGGGTGGAAAGAGGCCCTTCCTGCTGTGGGGGTGCTGCCAGCGAGGGGCTGTGTTTGGGGTCCCTGCCATGCCCTGCACTGTTCTGTGTGGAATCCTGGAATATCCCAGCTCCTCTCCATCAATCCTTGGGATAATCTGTGTCTGCCCTGTGCTGGAGCAGCTGTGGGCTGCTGGAGCTCCACACACCCACCCTGGGCTCTGCAGCACCAACCCAGCATTCCCAACACCCACCAAAACCTGGATCCCCCTCCAGCAGGGAAAACCTGCTCCTGGTGCTCCTGCTGGAGTGGGATCACGCAGCAGCAGGAGCTGGGGGCACCTCAGGCAGCCCCCAGGAGTGCTTTATTCCCTGAATCCCATTGATTCTGGGAAGTTTTGCCTGGAGAGCTCCCCCTCAGCAGCAGACTTTACACAAATGCCAGCTCGGGCTGCGTGGGATGGGTGATTTGTGGGATGGGTGGTTTGTGGGATGAGTGATTTCCTCGCCATGTGGCAGCAGAGGAGCAGATCCAGGCAGCTTCCCTCCCTTTTGTCCTCTCAGGCTGCTTGTGCCTGGAGCCTGGGGACATTTCCTTTGGGTTTCCATCTCCCCCTGGCACGGCTTTGTTCCCTGTTGGGATAAATTTGGGATTTTCTGCAGGACAGTGAGGGAAGGGCAGGTGTGTTATGGGGGTAGAGCCTGACCCTGGCAAAAAGCCTCTCCCTGCATGGGCTCTGAGCTCTGTGGGCACACAATTCCTTGGCACTTGTGCCCTTGGCACTGCTCCCTGCAGCTAGGGATGCTCTGGGCTGGGTTTAGGGTGGGCTTGGCTCATGCCACTGAGGGCAGGTGGAGCAAAAACCCTCCCCTCGTCTGCTTCCCCTGCCCAAACTGAGTTGTGGTGGCACTGGGGGGACTCTGGGGACCCCCAGCTCTGCTCCTGCCTTGGTTTGGGCTGTGGGGGAGGGAAAATGGGGTCTGAGACCCCCACACGAGGGGCTGAGCCTGTCCTTGCCCTATTCCCACGCAGCTGCTGGGTTCCCTCCCCACCTCCTCATCAAGGTTTAATTAATTGCTGATGGTTCCTGTGCTGATTCCCGTGCAGGGGAGGGGGTTTTCCCCTCCCTGTTTGGGCAGGGGGCAGCAGGAACCCTCCTCCTCCAGCCTTGAATTCCCTAAGGACTGAAACACCTCTTCCCCAAGGAGCAGCTCCTGGGAGCTCTGGGGAGGATCCCAAATTCCTGCCCTTCATGGCAGAGGGATCCCTCCTGCCTGCTAACTCAGGGCTGAGCAAAACTGCCTCAAATCCTTTCGAGATTTCCTCAAAACCCAAAGGAAACCTAATTCCAGCTTCATCCCAGGCTGTCTCCTGCTCTCCCAGGCTGGGCTGGAGCAGGACACAGCGTTGTATTCAATCCAGCCAGGCTGCTTGTTGTTTTCCAGGTTATTTTTAATTCCCTCCTCCTCCTCCCGCAGTTTTCCAGTTCTCCTGAGCTGCACAGGGATGGATTTCTGCATTTCCCAGCCCTCCCGTGGCTGCTGGGGCCTGATCTCCTCCCCAGCGTTATCAGTGGCCGGGGCAGGGATGCGGTTGCCATGGCAATGGGACGAGCCCGGCTGGCAGGGCGGGGATGCTCCGGGCTCTGCCTGAGCTGCTCGGGCTCCAAAGGAGCCTTTGCCCTTGGCTGGGCTGTGTCCTGCTCTGTGCCTTTCCCAGGGGATGTTCACATTGGGAATATTGGTAAAAGAGCTGCTGAGCTGCTGGGAAAACCCTCGGGGGTTTGTAAAAACCCCGGGCAGAGGTGGTGGGAATCACCTCACAGGGCTGGGAATGCTCTGGGATTCCCAGGGGGAATTAATGATCAGGGGTCTCCCAGAATGGTTTGGGCTGGCTCTTGGTTCTCCTCATGGGGCTGGGAATGTTCTGAGATTCCCAGGGAGAATTAATGATCTTGGGTCTCCCAGAATCCCAGGAATGCTTTGGACTAGCTCTTCTCGTGGGGTTGGGAATGTTCTGGGATTCCCAGGGGGAATTAGTGATTTGGGGTCTCCCAGAATCCAGGATGGTTTGGGTTGGCTCTGCTCACAGGGCTGGGAATGTTCTGTCCCTTTCCTGGGGGAATTTGTGATCTGGGATCTCCCAGAATCCCAGGAATGGTTGGGACTGGCTCTTGGCTCTCCTCACAAGGCTGGGAATACTTTGGGATTCCCAGGGGGAATTAATGATCAGGGGTCTCCCAGAATGGTTTGGGCTGGCTCTTGGTTCTCCTCATGGGGCTGGGAATGTTCTGAGATTCCCAGGGAGAATTAATGATCTTGGGTATCCCAGAATCCCAAGAATGCTTTGGACTAGCTCTTCTCGTGGGGTTGGGAATGTTCTGGGATTCCCAGGGGGAATTAGTGATTTGGGGTCTCCCAGAATCCCAGGATGGTTTGGACTGGCTTTTCTCACAGAGTTGGGAATGCTCTGGGATTCCCAGGGGGAATTCATGATCTTGGGTCTCCCAGAATCCCAGGATGGTTTGGACTGGTTCTCCTCACAGAGTTGGGAATGCAAGGGAAGTTATCCTGGTTTTTGCATGGATTTGGGAGTGGAGCAGCACCAGGCATGGTCAGTGTGAGCAGGGTGGGGACAGTGCTGTCCCTGTGCCCCTTGCATGGGGATTTCCTGTCCCACAGCCCTGTTTGGGGGGGAATGGAGGTGTGGAGGGGATTTGGAGGATTCTGGAGCAATCCCAGTTTGGGAATTCTGGGTTAAGGCTGTGAAAGAGGAGCCCTGACCCTTTCCTAAAGGCATTTTCCCCTCTGTGCCCTCTCCCAGCTGTGCCACAGCCCCAGAGCTGCTGGGAGCGTGCTGGGTGTCAGTGCCAGCCCACAGCCACCATCTGCTCCAGGTCAGGTTTCCTCCTGGGGCTTTTCCTGGGAACTGTAGGGTGTGGAAGGCTCTGCCAGGCTGGGAATGCTCCAGGCAGAGCTGTGGGACCAGGTCCAGTGGGAGCATCCTCTGGGATGCAGGGCCTGGGGGTGAAGCTCCATAGCTGGGACTGACTCTTCCCCTTCTTGGCAGCTGAGAGGCCCCAAATCCAGCAGCTCTTTGGGGTCAGGGCAGGCCCAGCTGGGGTTTGCCCACTGGACACTCCCTGTTTTCCAGGGATTCCATCCATGCCCTTTTCCATGTCTGCTGGAGGTTGGAATGGCCACGGGAAGTTTGGACAGGGCTGACAGCAGCCTCCAGCTGGAGCACTGGAGATTTCCTTTCTCCCAGAACTCTCCCTGAGTCTCTTCCCAAGCTCCTGACCCAATTCCTGTGCCTTGTCCCCGTTATCCCAGCATGGTTTGTGCCAGGATTGGGATTGAGCACCAGGAAACCCCCGTGTGAGAGCTCAGGACACCCCTGGGCCCTGCAGAGCCGAGGCTGTGCCAGGCAGAGGCACTGGGAGCAGAGCCAGCTGCTCTTCATGGGACAGCGGGGCCCTGGGGGCTCTTTGGGGACATGGAAAGGTCTGCCCTGAAATCCTGCACAGGCCTGGAATGGCGTTGTCCCCGAGGGGACAACGCTGCTTTTGCTCTTTTGTGACAAATGTGACACTGAGAGGGAGCCCAGGGGGAAAAGTGTTGGCTGGGGGAGAGTGCCCAGGGAGAAACCCCATTGTCCAGGCAATCCCATTGTCTGGGCATTCCCACATCCCAAATGGCAGCTGCCAAACCCCCTGTGGATGTGTCCCCAGCTCTGGCTCCTCTGGAGCGGGACAAAACCCCTGGAATGTTCACAGCACTTGGGTGTGGCCCTTGGGGACACGAGTTTGGGGTGACAGGGCCATGCTGGTTGGACTTGATGATCCTGGAGGGCTTTTCCAGCCTGAATGATTCCATGGTGGGAATTGCTCTGCTGTGCTGGGGCACCTGGGCTGGTGGGGACAGGG
>VXAX01001919.1:62519-72745 GCA_013399835.1 Leptocoma aspasia
AAAAAGGATATTCCCAGTGTTCAGGGAAGGTTTCACCTCTGCCATCTACCGGCTCCTGCAGTGGATGTCCCGGAGCCAGGTCCTGCCTGGAATTGGGGATTCCACCCACGCCGCGAGGATTTTTAGCACTTTAGCAAACTTCAGAGCAATTCCAGGTTGTGGCTGATGGGAGCAGGTGGGGGCAGCTGAGATAAATCCGTCCCGCTTCAGCTGTTCTCACACTTCCCGAGCTAAATGGGGGAAAAGCTGGTGCTGAAGGAAGCCTGAGAGGTTTGGAAAGGGAATTTTCAGGTGGGGAAAGTGGATTGTCAGGAACCTGGAGGCTGCAAACAGCACAGAGAGTGTGAGTGCCTTTCATTGCCATCACAGGGGCTTGTCTGGAAGGTAACAGAGCAGAAAATCAAACCCTTCTCTGAGCAGCAAACATTTATCCATTTAATGAACCAGTGTTCATTAAATTTAATGTGTTTAATGGGTGTCTTCAACTTGGCTAAATCCTAAAACACTTCAACAATTGCTACCTGGGGCAGGGGGAGAGATTTGAAGTTTCTTTTGCTTTATAAAAACCTGGAGATTGAGAGGAAAAATGCCTTGCTTGATCAAAGCACTGGAATTGCTTTCAGAAATCACCTTTCCCTGAAGCTGAATGTACAAACAGTGGAGCATTTCTGCCACAGAGCCTGAGTTAGAGACCTTGACAGGCTGGAAAAATGCAGCTCCTCAAACCCCATCCCTCCCTTTCTCTGATTCCCAAGAGAAAACAAATTTAAGAGCTCAGAATGTTTTGGGTTCTGGGCTAAGATAACACGAACTTCAGTTGGTGTCTGCACATCAACTATGGAAACCATGTCATTTTTATTGTGTGTGCAAACATGCACAGTGGGAAAAGAATGCAGTTTGTGCTCCCAAGGGAGAGGCCCCAGCCCTCTTCCCTGGAGGAGCAGAGCCCCTGGAATGGAAGTCCACTCCCCAAGCCCTCCACGAGCTCACTCAGCTGGCCTGACACAGATGGGCCCAACTTCTGCCACTCCAGGGACTGGAATTTAAGAAATAATTGGAGATTTCTTTGCAAATGTTCAAAGGAAAAGAAAGAGGAATCCAGCAGGGACAGAGGAGGGCTCTGTGGAACTCAGGTGGTGCTGCTGTTGTTGCCCATGGCCATGTAGAGGATTTCCTTGTGGAAGTTGGCCTGTGCATTCATCAGGTGGAAGAGGTTCAGGAAGCTGCTGTCCTCCTCATCCCGCTCCCCTGGCAGGGCACAGAAAGCAGGGAAAAGGAGGAGTGAAATGAAAGAACTCACCCAGTTCAGCTCAGGAGGTGGATCTCCTGAGGCTGAGCTCTCAGCAGAGGGAGGCAGCAGCCTGTGCTTTGTGCTGGGGTTTGTCCTCAGCCTCTGCCCCATGGCAGCACAGCTGCAGCTCTCCCAGACTCCTTCACCAGCCTGTCCAGGGACAGACAAGAACAACTGTGAGCCAGGACCAGGAGCTGAGCTGAGCTGAGCTGGGTGCCCCTCCCTCCAGCTCAGCTCCACCATCAGCCCTGAGGCTCCAGCAGGGCTTAGGACAGGCAGCAGCTGCAGCTGGTACAGGTTTAGGCTCAGCCCAAAGGGACCTTGGGACCAGCCCAGATTTTAAACCACTGTTGGTTTCACCATCCATAGCACAAGGAATCCCTTAGCAATAGAAGTAATTTAAAATAAATATTTCTTCCCAGTTATGACACTTGCTTGGTTATTTTTGTTGCCCAGAGCAGCTGGGGCTGCCCCTGGATCCCTAGAAGTGTCCAAGGCCAGGCTGGACAGGGCTTGGAGCACCCTGGGACAGTGGAAGGTGTCCCTGCCCATGGCACAGGTGGCACTGGGTGAGCTTTAAGGTCCCTTCCCACCCAAACCATTCTGAAATTCTGGAAATCTGTGATTTTATGTTCTCAAACCCCTCAGGCTCTGCAGGACTGCCCTGTCTGGGGAGGGAGGGGAGGCCAGGCTATTCTGGATGCCATGGCTGGCTCCAGAAGTGGTGCAGGAGCTGGCCCAGGCCCACGGGCCGAGCCTTACCAGCCAGCACTGCCTGCAGCATGTCCATGAGCATGCGAGCAAAGGCATTCTCCAGGCACTGCAGGAAGTTGTTTCTCTCCCAGGGAGTGCTGAAAACCTTGCAGACCTTCTGCATCATCTTCACTGCCCAGTCCATGCAGTACAGGTCCTTCTCACACACCTGGAGGGCAAAGGAAGGATTCAAAACACAGTTTTTGTGGTGCAAGATGAAATCTTAGCATTCACTATTGGTTCTGGATCAATTGTGCCAAGGCCTGGAAGATCAGGGGTTGTGACAAGGACACAGAGGTTGTTCTTGCTGGCACAAAGGGAATTCTGAACCTTTTGCTGGTGGTGCTTCTCCTCGGGGATGTGCTGGACAAGGAGCAGAGAGGTGGAAGAGCACGCAGCTCCTGGCTGGATTTATTCCTGGCGTGTGGGAGCAGGTGGGGGGAAACTTTTCCAGCCTGAGGCAGCAAATCTGGGGCAAAGGTGTTGAGTTGTACTCACCAGAACCATGAAGACCATGAGCCTGGCCAGCTCCACAGCTCTGCCATTCACAGCTTTGCTGGCCATGAAGGTGAAGCAGATGCTGTTCCCACTCAGCAGCAGGAGCCGAGCGTTGTTCTCCATCAGCCACTCCTGGGGAACCACTTGGGAACGAGGGGGAGAGAGGATTTCACTCAGCTCTGAGCAAAAAGGGAGCAGGGAAACTGCACAAACAATCCCTGCCAGTGGTGAGTAGAGCTCTCCACACCAACTCTGGGACACAACCTCAGCCTGAACTCTCAGTGTAGCTGGTAAAATTGCTCAGGAGAATTTTGCCTGAGCGGACTCCGTGTTTGGAGAATGTTTCCTGAATAATTCAAGGCAAGATTTGAGTTTTAAAGGTCTGGATGGATTCTTAAAAGATTTCTCCATGGGGAAAGACAGCCTGGATGTGTGAGGGACACTGGGTTTCTCTCATCCAGCCTAGCTTCCCAGTGTGATGACTTTTGCAGTTAAGCCACTGAGAGGAATTTTGCAGCACACAGCTGGGTTTGGAGGATGTGAGGATCCATAATCCCAGGGATTAATGATAAAGGCAAAAACACACCTGACAGCTCATCCACAAGACTGATAACATCATCTGCTGTCCATTCTCTAGCTTCTGTACCATACAGCAGCTTAATTGCATCAGCTAAACCCTTCAGACTGGTCTCATCTGTTGGTCCTTCTATCATTTTCTGCCAGACCACGTGTCCTGAGTGATATATCAATCACAACTGCTAGTAAGTGACATTTTTTAAACAAGGAAGTTGCTAAACTGAGCCTCACAGCAGAGGCAGAGGAGAGGAATTCAGGTGACACCACTGAGGCCTTGTGATTATTTTCCATCTCTCATTTTAGCAGGGACAGTGAGTCAAACTTAAAGAAACCCAGGTTTAATAATTAAGTGAGAAAATGTGTTTTCCTTCAGGGAAATGGGTGCTTCTTTGAGATGGATTTGAGTTAAGTCTCCCCCAGGCAGGGGAGAATAGAGGATCAGAGGTGTTATTTAATTTCTTCATTGAATTGTAACTTATACCTCTGTGTGTGTGTATAATTTATCTATTTTCTGTATATGTTAGTGATGTCTGGCTGAGCAGAACAATGTTTTCCCAGGCAATGCAATGGCTCCAGTGGCTTCAGATGGACAGAAAGAAGGTTTAGATTGGGTCTTAGGAAGGAATTCCTTCCCTTCCTTCCTCACAGGGAAGGGTGGTGAGGGGCTGGAATGGATTTCCCAGAGCAGCTGTGGCTGCCCCATCCCTGGCAGTGTCCCAGGCCAGGCTGGACAGGGTTTGGAGCACCCTGGGACAGTGGAAGCTGTCCCTGAGCTTTAACATCCCTTCCACCCCAACTCCACGACTCCAACACAATCTCATTTTTTGGTGTTTCCTGCCAGCAAATCCTTTCCCGGGGGCCCACCCTTCGCTCACCATCGCGGGAGGACACGGGCCCGAAGATGATGTAGAGCAGGCGGGCCTGGTTGACCATGGGCCAGGGCTTGAGGATGCGAGTGAGCCAGAAGGCGGAGTCGCTGCGGCGGCTCCCGGGAGACAGCAGCACCCCCCGGCAGTAGAGGCGGATCCGCAGCTCCAGCCGCCGGGCACTGCCTGGGAACAGCGCCTGGGCTCAGCAATTCCCGAGCCTCGCTCCCTACAAACCACCCCTTCCTCACAGGGAGGGGTTTTCCTAACGTGTTTCATTCGGGTTTTGTCTCTCGCTTCCTGAGTTTTGATGCTTTGCCCTAATTGGGGTGGTGGGATCTGTGGTGGGAGCCTCCAGCGGGGCTCTCAGCTCTGGGGTTTGGTTTCTGGGGTTTGGTTTCTGGGGTTTGCTCTGGGGTTTGGTTTCTGGGGTTTGCTCTGGGGTTTGGTTTCTGGGGTTTGCTTTGGGGTTTGGTTTCTGGGGTTTGCTCTGGGGTTTGGTTTCTGGGGTTTGGCAGGAAGGAGGAAGGGTGATGTGGCTGTGGATGGAGGGTTCCTCAGAAATTCCTTGTTCTGTGTTGGGAAATGAGAGAATTTCTTGAGAGGCATTTGTCCCATCGGTGCTGAGGTTCAGAAATGTTAAACCTCACTTTTCACTGCTTCGTTTTATTTCTAGTTTTTATTTCTAATTCCTTTCCCATTGATTGCGTTGTTGTAGGGTAGGAAAGACTCAAATCCACAACTGATGTGTAGATACAAGTGATGCTTTGGATTGATAATGGGATGATTTAAAATCCCTAAAGGCCTCTCAAGACAAATCACTTCAGAGACAAAAAGCAGTCAAGAGCCATTTCCTGCCCTCTCCGTGCTGGCACTTTTTGGGTTTTTGGGACTGCTGGCTGCTCGGAGTTACCTGGTTTGCTGCTGACAACCGTCTGCACTTTGCGGGCTAAATTGCTGAGCTCCCAGAGGAAGTTGAACACCCGGTGGCACTCGAGCTCATCCCAGCCTGCGGTCAGGATCTGAAGGGGAGGGGAAATGGGCTGAAAACGAGGAGATTCAGCAGAAATTCGGTTCCCAATTCCAGTGCTCACAGCAGATAAACACAATTTATTACAATTTATAATTTAGGGAAGGGTCATACCTGAGAGCCATTGCCTGCCTCAGGTCGTGCTTAAGGCCTTGATACTGAAATTGGCCAGAAAAGAAACTTTCTAATATGATTTGAAGTATTAGAAAGAAGGGATTCATCAGCCTGATGCCTCCCAGAATCAAAAACGGCTGAGAGTGTACCAAAATCTGATTTGTGGCTGTTATGTGGAAGGTATTTGCTACAAAATGTCCCAGCACCAATAATCACCTGCTCTTCTAAGACAGGATTTTAATTTTTATATTGGGTTTACATTAATTTAAAGCTACCACAAGCAGAAAATATTCTGGCCTCTGATGTGTGGAGCCATTTCCCTGGAAACTAAAGCATCTCTGCTCTTGACCTGTGAATTTGGAGCTGTGTGAGAATATTCTCCCTTTCTCCCCTGTCTTCTTAGGTAATAAATTGCTAATCAAAACCCAGACTGGCTGGGAGTGAAATCCAGGCCAAGGAATTCCCAGCAGTCAAATCAGCAATTTCAGCACCAGAAAGAAAACTCAGAGAACTGTGTGAACAAACACCACCCCAAACCACTCCAAAAAACCAGTTTATACTTCTAAAAACTATGCAAAACACAGATTAATTTAGAAAAATGGCTGAATTTTCTATTTTATTTTGCCACTTGCCTTGTGTCCTTGGGGATACTGTACCTGTAAGAACACCCCATAGCACTGCAGCCCCAGGCAGTGAAGGGGACTGGCACAACCATTCAGCTTGAAACAGGAAACCTGCAAGTGCAAACAGCAGTGGTTTGTCCTAATTGGCCAATATTTAATTGCTGTGATTGGAAATTCTCTGTGTTCCTGCTGTTCCTCAGTTCGGAGAGGTTCAGAAGGATTCCCTCCCCTCTTCGTGTGAGTTATGGGAATGTTGTGGAAATGAGTTCTTGGAATGAGTTATGGCAGCTACTTTGGGGTTTAGCACTGAGTCAAAACTGGGGGTGTACAAAAGGGTTTGGGCAAGAAAAACCCCATTTTTAGGGAGGAAGAACCCCATTTTTAGGGAGGAAAAACCTCGTTTTCAGAGAGGAAAAAACCCATTTTCAGGGAGGAAACCCCCCATTTTCAGGAAGGAAAAACTCCATTTTCAGAGAAGAAAACCAGGAAAAACCCCATTTTCAGGGAGGAAAAACCCCATTTTCAAGGAGGAAACCCTTGTTTTCAGGGAGGAAAATTTCCATGAAGGGCTGTGCAGAGTTCTTAATAGCCCAGGAGATGATGAGGAGCTGAGAACCACCAGGCTGGGAAGGTGGGATCTCAGTGGAATAGGCTTGTGTCCAACACACTGGAGTTTGGGATTGATATTATAAAGAGACTGATTCCAAATCAATAAACTGATTATTCAGTTGTGGTAAACTCCAGCAAAGAATCACAGAATTAACCAGGTTGGAAAAGACCTTTGAGGACATCAAGTCCAACCTATGACCTAACACCTCCTCATGAACCAAACCATGGCACCAAGTGCCACGTCCAGCCTTGTGTAAAACACCTCCAGGGCCAGTGCCCACCCCCCTGGCAGCACATCCCAATCACTCTTTCTTTGAAGTGAAGTGATTTCTTTTCTTTCTTTGAAAATTCTTTGAAGAATTTTTTTCCTGATGTCCAGCCTAAACTTCCCCTGGCACAGCTGAAGGCTGTGTCCTCTCGTGCTGGTGTCACTGGTGACCACTCCAGAGGAAATGACCTTGTGGAAATGGTGTGAGTGCAAAGAACAGAACAGAATCACCAGGTTGGAAGAGANTCCTGCTGGCCAGTGGCCAGTGAGGAATGGTGGAAGTGATGCCTTTTCCTGGCCTTACAAAAATCCCATGGTTAAGGGACAAGGGGTTTTGACCTCAGGATTTAATAAGGATCCTTATGGTTCCCCACTTCACCAAAGTGGAATGCTCCACCATGGGTTGCCCCAATGGGAGGTGGTAAAATCTATAGACTGTACAAATTAGCAGATCTAACAAGGTTGCCCCAATGGGAGGCCTGGATGAAGGGTGTGATATTCCCCCACCTGAGGAATTCCCCCCTGGATGGGCCACATCTCTGGTTTACAGGATTTGTCCTAGAAGGAAATTTGGTTTCCCAAGATAGTGTAGGGTTTGCCAGCCTTGAGAATGTTTGGTCTCCTGGCCTAAGATAATACCAGGACTATGCTGAATTATCAGATTTAAGGAATTACAAGGATGCATGCTAAGAATACTGAGGATACATAAGAGTTCTACAAAAGATACATGAAAGAAAAGGCAAAAACCCTTATTTTGGCATCAGACTTACCCCTGAGAGCACCTTGTGCACGTACTTGAGCCTGTCCCTGGTGGGCAGCAGCAGGGTGCACCTCTTGAGCAGCAGCCCTGTGGCAGAGGGGTGCAGCACACACAGCTCTGGGGGTGCTCAGACACTGCTGGAGCATCCTCAGGAAAAAAAAAATACAGGCACAGAGAAAAAGTTGCTGCTCAGAGGTGAAAGGACCACTTTTTTTTTTTTTTTTTTAGGGATAGCAGGGCCATCTTTTCCCAAAGGAATATTTTCAGGGAGTTTGCAGCTCCCTGCACCCACTGAGAGTTGTTTATGGTGTTGTTTAAAGCCCCTGTTACTCACAGTTGGAGCTGTATTGAAATTCCTGAGTTGGTTTGGGAATTACAGCTGTTCAAAATATTGGACAGAAATGTTAACTTGTTGCATCTCTATGCTGGTTTTCCCCTTACATCATCCCCCAATTTTTTTTCAGGGTAGCCACATGTTCTAAAAAGCAAATATTCTGAAATTCCTTAATGTAAAACATAGCAGAGAGGGAAATTTATTTTCATGTTTGGCATGTCAGAGTCTGGAGCTCATTATCCTGAGGAACAGCTGGTTGTTGAGCAGAATTTCTTCTACACTCCTGACAGAAACTGGGTTAACAGCTTGCACTCAAAGCCTTTCACCAGAATAAAATATATATACACTGCTTGTTAATTAATCAAGGAATCCACTGAAAAGCTTGGAGTTTCCCAGGGGAAAGAAAAAAAAAAAAAAAGAAAGAAATTCTTCTCCAGGAAAAAAAATCCTAAAAACAGATCCTTTTTTCCCAAGGTCAGAAAGTTCTTTGTGGATTTTCTGTGGCTCTGAAGTGACTCTTCCCTCCCTCAGAGCATGTCAGCATTCCTGCAGACATCATAATTCATTCATCAGCCTGGGATCTGCCCCAAAGCTCAGCCAAGTCCATTTTTTATGGACTAGATCAGGCTTTGGAGAGCACTCCCCGAGGAGCAGCTGTTAGGACAGCTCAGCTCCACGCCAGGATGATGTGGAGGAAGAAAAAGGGTTGAGCAAAAAGTGCTTTTTTGGCTGCAGTTTATTCCTGCTGCAATGTAAATATCGATTTTGCAGCCAGCCCTACCAGGAACGTTCCCCTGAGCCTCCCACTGGGACACAGCCAAAGGTTTTATGTTTTTTTATTAAAATATGTGTTTTGTGTTTTACTCCTGCAGGAAGAGCCTACCTACATTTAAATGACAAGGTGCCATTTTGGGTGCGATTACTACAAAGCCCAAACCAATGCTGATTTCTTTTAAAGAATTACAAGGTTTCAGGCCTCATTTTAAAGAGGAAACACTCAGATTAGTTTTAAAAGGTATTTTAAGACACCTCAAAACCTCCATGGTTTGCTTACAATAGGTTTTTGTTCTGAATGATCTGAACAGCTTTCCTTTACCTTATATGATTTAATGTGTTTAAGGTATTTAATGTGTTTAATGTCTTTATTTAATGTCTTTAGTAGCATTATTTAATGTATTTATTGCCTTTATTTAATGTATTTTAACACTTTTATTTAATGTCTTTAGTGCTTTTATTTAATGTATTTAATGCCTTTATTTAATGTTTTCAACACCTTTATTTAATGTATTTAATGCCTTCACTTAATGTATTTTAACACCTTTATTTAATGTCTTTAGTGCTTTTATTTCATGTATTTAATACCTTTATTTAATGTATTTAATGCCTTCATTTAATGTATTTTAACACCTTTATTTAATGTCTTTAGTGCTTTTATTTCATGTATTTAATGCCTTTATTTAATGTTTTCAACACCTTTATTTAATGTCTTTAGTGCTTTTATTTCATGTATTTAATGCCTTCACTTAATGTATTTAATGGCTTTACCTAATGTCTGCATTTCAACTCATATTTACAATTCTCCATCTAACCCTGGCATTTATTTCTCTGTCAAATACACATTTTTCTACCAGACAGGGAACAGAAAATACAGACCCAATGACGTTTTAATTTCATTTCCTCCTGGGACAGAACGATGTGGGGCGAATCAGAACCAAGGTGCTTTAAAAACCAGCAGGGCAGGCGATGCTGGTCACCCCGGAGTTAGGCCGGGCTTAAGTTAGGCTGCGTTTCCCAAACCCTGCGGGCTGAGCGGCCGCATTCCTTCGGCTGCCCGGGGCCTGGGAGCCTCCAAAAAGAGGGAATTTGGAAACACCTCCTCCTGCGAGCTGATCTTCCGCCTGTCCCTGGAAAAAGGACACGAGGAGGCGGGACACGCAGGGTTTTTTCCCAAAATTCAGAAATTTTGGGACGGGACACGCAGGGTTTTTCCCAAAACTCAGAAATTTTGGGACGCCTGGAGGAGGTGGGACACACAGGGTTTTTCCCAAAACTCAGAAATTTTGGGGTGCCCAGAGGAGGTGGGACAGGCAGGCTTTTTCCCAAAACTCAGAGGTTTTGGGATGGGACACGCAGGGTTTTTTTTTTTCCCAAAACCCAAAGGGCTTTTTCCCAAAACTCAGAAATTTTGGGATGGGACACGCAGGGTTTTTCCCAAAACTCAGAAATTTTGGGACGCCTGGATAAGGTGGGACACACAAGACTTTTTCCACAGCTCAGAAATTCTGGAACGATTCCAGGCAATTCCTCGCTGGAAGGGGTTATTTTGCTCCTGGCTTGTTGTTTTGGTGGTTTTTTTTTTTTTGGCTACACCATCCTCATCCATCATTTTTTTCCCCAAAACCCAGAAATTTTGGGACACCTGGAGGAGGCGGGACACACAGGGCTTTTTCCCAAAACTCAGAAATTTTGGGACGGGACACGCAGGGTTTTTCCCAAAACTCAGA
>VXAX01001919.1:96876-108284 GCA_013399835.1 Leptocoma aspasia
TCTCTGGGCCCAGGGATCAGGGATGGGGGGGGATCACCTGTCCGGGGCTCACCTGTTTTGGGATCTGGATCAGGGATGGGGGTCACTTTCCCAGGGCTTTCCCCACTTTCTCAGGGGTGAGGAATCACTTGTCCCAGGGATCAGGGAAGGGGATCACCTGTCTGGGAATTAGGATCAGGGATGGGGGATCACCTTCNGTCTGGGGCTCAGGGGTCACCTGTCCCAGGGCTCAGGGGTGCAGTGTCACCTGTCTGGGGCTCAGGGGTCACCTGTCCCAGGGCTCAGGGGTGCAGTGTCACCTGTCTGGGGCTCAGGGGTCACCTGTCCCAGGGCTCAGGGGTGCAGTGTCACCTGTCTGGGGCTCAGGGGTCACCTGTCCCAGGGCTCAGGGGTGCAGTGTCACCTGTCTGGGGCTCAGGGGTCACCTGTCCCAGGGCTCAGGGGTGCAGTGTCACCTGTCTGGGGCTCAGGGGTCACCTGTCCCAGGGCTCAGGGGTGCAGTGTCACCTGTCTGGGGCTCAGGGGTCACCTGTCCCAGGGCTCAGGGGTGCAGTGTCACCTGTCTGGGGCTCAGGGGTCACCTGTCCCAGGGCTCAGGGGTGCAGTGTCACCTGTCTGGGGCTCAGGGGTCACCTGTCCCAGGGCTCAGGGGTGCAGTGTCACCTGTCTGGGGCTCAGGGGTCACCTGTCCCAGGGCTCAGGGGTGCAGTGTCACCTGTCTGGGGCTCAGGGGTCACCTGTCCCAGGGCTCAGGGGTGCAGTGTCACCTGTCTGGGGCTCAGGGGTCACCTGTCCCAGGGCTCAGGGGTGCAGTGTCACCTGTCTGGGGCTCAGGGGTCACCTGTCCCAGGGCTCAGGGGTGCAGTGTCACCTGTCTGGGGCTCAGGGGTCACCTGTCCCAGGGCTCAGGGGTGCAGTGTCACCTGTCTGGGGCTCAGGGGTCACCTGTCCCAGGGCTCAGGGGTGCAGTGTCACCTGTCTGGGGCTCAGGGGTCACCTGTCCCAGGGCTCAGGGGTGCAGTGTCACCTGTCTGGGGCTCAGGGGTCACCTGTCCCAGGGCTCAGGGGTGCAGTGTCACCTGTCTGGGGCTCAGGGGTCACCTGTCCCAGGGCTCAGGGGTGCAGTGTCACCTGTCTGGGGCTCAGGGGTCACCTGTCCCAGGGCTCAGGGGTGCAGTGTCACCTGTCTGGGGCTCAGGGGTCACCTGTCCCAGGGCTCAGGGGTGCAGTGTCACCTGTCTGGGGCTCAGGGGTCACCTGTCCCAGGGCTCAGGGGTGCAGTGTCACCTGTCTGGGGCTCAGGGGTCACCTGTCCCAGGGCTCAGGGGTGCAGTGTCACCTGTCTGGGGCTCAGGGGTCACCTGTCCCAGGGCTCAGGGGTGCAGTGTCACCTGTCTGGGGCTCAGGGGTCACCTGTCCCAGGGCTCAGGGGTGCAGTGTCACCTGTCTGGGGCTCAGGGGTCACCTGTCCCAGGGCTCAGGGGTGCAGTGTCACCTGTCTGGGGCTCAGGGGTCACCTGTCCCAGGGCTCAGGGGTGCAGTGTCACCTGTCTGGGGCTCAGGGGTCACCTGTCCCAGGGCTCAGGGGTGCAGGGTCACCTGTCCAGGGACGGGGGTCACCTGGCGGGCACCCACCTTCGGTGGTGAGGCTGTCGAGGAAGAGCGAGGCCGTGGGGGAGGTGACAGTGCCATCCCCGGCCTGCGGTGCCACGGAGCTGCCCGGGGGGGAGGTGACATCCCCGNCGAGGGCGCGGGATGAGGGATGGGGGGATCACCTGTCCAGGGATTGGGATCAGGGATGGGGAGATCGCTTGTCCCAGGGATCAGGGATGGGGGGGGATCACCTGTCCGGGGCTCACCTGTTTTGGGATCAGGATCAGGGATGGGGGTCACTTTCCCAGGGCTTTCCCCACTTTCTCAGGGGTGAGGAATCACTTGTCCCAGGGATCAGGGAAGGGGATCACCTGTCTGGGAATTAGGATCAGGAATGGGGATCCCTTGTCCCAGGGCTCAGGGGTGAGGATCACCTGTCCCAGGGCTCAGGGGTNATCCGACTGCTGGGAGAAAAAACAGATTTTGGAGCTGCTTTTCCTCAATTTCCCTCCCCGCTCCCAGCAGGAATTCCAGGAGGGCTCTGCACACAGAGGGGAAGGGGGGATGAGGTCCAGAAGTGATGCAGAAGTGGGAGAAAGGGGGAAAATTCGGGAAGAATTTCAGCAAAAGTGACAAATCCTGCAGCCAGAGTTTTGTGCACCTCTAGGTGACCTCACATGGGTCCGGTGATCTCCGTTCCCCTCACTCAACCCTCTGGTTAATAGGAAATAAAGCTGAGTTTTCAGTAGGAAAGTAGAATGAAATCACTAAAAAAAAACCTCACAAAAAAACCCCCAATAAAACCCCCCAAAAAAACCACAAAATGCCAAACCAAACCAGAATAAAAACTGAAAAATAAAACCCCAGATAAAAAAACCCGAAAAAACCCCAAACCAAACCAGAATAAAACCCCAAAAATAAAACCCCAAACAAACAAAAAATCCCAAACAAAAAAAAAAAAAACCACCAAAATCGAAGCAAGCAAACAAACAAAACCCACAAAAAGCAAACAAACAAAAATAAGGAACAAAAAAAAAAAAAAGAAAGGAAAAAAAGAGAAAAGGCCAAAGCAGAAGCAGATGTTTTGTCAGAGCTGATCCTTGTGAGACAAAGGAAGGAGTTGTGGGATTATTTTGCTCCCAGGGACACAAACAGGGCTCATTCCTTCCTGCCTGCAGTGAGTAAGAGTCACGCTCCAGGAGGAGGAGGAATAACGGGAATAAAGGGAAAAATGGGAATAAAGGAGAGGTGAAGGGGCATGCAAAGGGAATAAAGGGATTTTTAAGGGAATAAACAATAATCTACAGGTGTATCTAAAGGGAATAAAGGGATACCTAAAGGGAAAAAAGGGAAATCCCAAGGAATATCTAAAGGGGACAAAGGGATATCCCAAAGGATATCTAAAGGGGAAAAAGGAAAAATCCCAAGGGTTATCTAAAGGGAAAAAAGGGAAAATCTCAAGGGTTATCTAAAGGGGAAAAAGGGAAAATCTCAAGGGTTATCTAAAGGGGGAAAAAGGGATATCAAAAAGGAATAAAGGGACATCCAAAGGGAATAAAGGGATACCTAAAGGGAATAAAGGGATATAAGGAGATACTTAAGGGAAAAAAGGGGTACCTAAAGGGTTATCTGAAGGGAATAAAGGGATGTTTAAAGGAATATCTAAAAGGAATAAAGGGATATCCAAAGGGGTATCTAAAGGGAATACAGGGTTATCTAAAGGAAAAAAAGGGATACAAAGGGAAATCCAAAGGGAAAATCCCAAGGGATATCTAAAGGGAAAAAATGAAAAATCCCAAGGGTTATCTAAAGGGAAAAAAGGGAAATCCCAAGGGATATCTAAAGAGACCAAATGGAAATCCCAAGGGTTATCTAAAGGGCAAAAAGGGAAATCCCAAGGGATATCTAAAGAGACCAAATGGAAATCCCAAGGGTTATCTAAAGGGCAAAAAGGGAAATCCAAAGGGAATAAAGGGATATCTAAAGGGAAAAAAGGGGAAATCCCAAAGGATATGGGAAGGGAACAAATGGAAATCCCAAGGGATGCTCAGTCTGACCTAGGGCCCATGGATTTCGTGCCCCCCAGGGCTGCATTTGGGTTCTCTGGGCTCACCTGGCTGTGGGGCTCACCTGGCCACAGCCGTAGCTCAGCCACTCCTCCCGGTACCTGTCGAAGCCACTGGAGCACCTGTGGGGAAAAGCAGAATTATCTGGGGCCAGGGAAGGAGTGCCTGTGCTCCCTCAGCTCCCAAAAATCCCAAATCCCACCCTGGCTGGTGCTGGGTGGGAATATTTGGACAAACAGGGCCCGGAAAGGTGAGATCCAAGATTTGATCCAGAGGTGTGGGGTCTCCATCCAGCTGTGCTGGAAGAGCCTGACCATTCCCCTTCCCAGAGGAGGAAAAGGGTCAAGAGGATTTTTCCGAGGGAAAAGGAGAGGGAAAATCAGGAGAAAGGCACAGGCTGAGTTTGAGTTTCCACTCCCTGGACTCGGTGCCAGGGCAAGGCTGTGAGATCCACGAGGTTGGCTGGGCTCCTTCCAGCAACATCTGCACAGGAAAAACACTGCAGGGATTCCAAATGACATCAGCCCCAGAATTCCCTGCAGGAGCAGGGCCCTGACCTCTGGAAAGGTCAAAAAACCCCAACCAGCCCCTGCAAACACTGATTTCCCCAGCAGGGAAAGGAGAAACCACAAGGAAACTTAAGATCATCGCTCAGAGTCCAGCTCCTGTCACAATTCTGGGCTTGGGAGGGGCAAAAAAAATCCAGATTTCACTGTTTGGGAGAGTGTTGCAAGAACATATTGTAAGTTTCTCTGTGTACAAACCTGCAAGAAAATTCTTCTCATGAGAAAGCATCTTTGTGCTGCCTTTTACTCTGTGTAAGCCTTCTGTAAACAAATATCTAGTGTGCTATTCTTCAAAGACATTAAATTCCTCTGCCTCCTCCTGAGAGTGAGAGAAAGAGCTAAAAAACTCTTATATCTTTCTGATATTGTAAGCATTCAAGCTTCTGGTACAGAGCAGTGAAGGAAAAAACTCTGAGCTCTGCACCTGGGCACATATTAGCCTGAAATCCTCTGATTATGGAGTCACTTTAATAAATCATATTAACCTTCTAAAATTATTGTCAAGAATCCTTTTTCAAAACATAAACCACAGCAACAGGAGAGAGCTGGGAGGACCCTGGGCTGGAATCACGAGGTTGGGATATCAGCTCCAGGCCTGGAGGAGCTTTGGGAAGGATCACGTTGGCTCTGCAGGACCAGCCTGCCTGGAAGCTGATGGTGCTGGCCATTCCCAGCACTCCCAGTTTGTGCCAGCTGGAATTCCCATCTGGAAGCTGAGCTGGCCCCAGGGATGCAGAGCAAACACCAGCACCAGCAGCTGGGGCTCTGGAGGGTGACAAAGGGTTCAAGTGCCTGGCTGTTGGGATATTGGGAAGGAATTCCTGCCTGAGAGGGTGGGGAGGGGCTGGGATGGAATTCCCAGAGGAGCTGTGGCTGCCCCTGGAGCCCTGGAAGTGTCCCAGGCCAGGCTGGAGCACCGTGGGACACTGGGAGGTGACCCTGGAGGGACTTTGAGGTCTCTTCCCAACCCAAACCGTTCTGGGATTCCAGGATCTGATAAAATCCCGTTTGCCAAGGCCCTGAACTGGGAACAAGCAGGACAAGGAAGGTTCTGAGCAGGGCTCAGCCCAAACCAGACCCAGATGAACTCACCAGAACCACAATGTCCCGTCCCCACGGAGCCACTGCCACTGTCACTGCCACCAGGGTTTGAGCAGGGCTCAGCCCAAACCTGACCCAGATGAACTCACCAGAACCACAATGTCCCGTCCCCACGGAGCCACTGCCACTGTCACTGCCACCACCCCGCCTCAGGGGTGTCACAGGGACTCGGTGCTGCTTTGGGGTGGCTCAGGGGACCAGGAGGGGGCTGGGAGGTGCCCCAGGAGAGCAGGGCTTCCACAGGATCTGTGTTACTGGGTCCCCTCCCCTGCCACCAGCTCCCAATAAATCCTCCAGCTCAATCTCATTAAAATCTGTTCTGTAAAACCCTGCCTGAGCTGGAGGAGAGCAGGGACAGCACCACATCCTCCATTCAGCCCCCCCAAAAAAAGCAGCAAACTCCCCCCACAGCTTTGCTGGTGCCACACAGAGGAGCGTCCCCACGCTGTCACCTCCCTGCTGTCCTTCCCCTGGAGCCCTTCCAGCCTCCCTGCCCTGCATTTCCACTGATCCCAGCCCCAGGGATTCCAAAAATGTGAGTCCTGCCTCAGGCCCCAGCTTGTCCCAGGACTGAAAACCCCCAGGAAATGCAAATCCTCGGAGTAGCTTGGAACTGGAGATCAGCTCACGGCTTGAGCGTGGCTGTGGGGCCAAGAGCAGCACCTCAGCACCCAAAAAAAACGACAAAAAAGGGGAATTAAATTTTTTAAAAAAGCAGGACAGTGACAGAAACAGCAGCCCTGGCACTGCCCCAGCTCGGGGGGCATCAGGCAGGGCAGGAGACTCGTGCCAGGTACCTCTGCAGGACGTGGCACCAGCTGCAGTTGAAGGTCAGCTCCGAGCTCACGCACGTTTCACAGCTCTGGTGCTGGAGACAGGCTGGAAAAGAGAGAGAGGAGAGGCTCCAGGCAGATGTCAACATCTGCAGGGCACAGGGGAGCTGGGGCAGCACCAGAGCACCAAGCCCTGAGTGCCCAACCCAAGCTCCCTGCCATGGGAAATGAAGGAAGCAGCTCCTTCCACTTCCCAGCTCTTCCCACGTCCTTTAGCTGGAATTAAAACAGCATTTTAGCTGTTGAGCTGAATTGTAGCATTTAGCATTATCTGCAGCTGGGAGTTTTTGCCATTTCTTGTTGTTCTTGTTGTTCCTCTGAGCTGAACCCCCCCCCCAGGGCTGTGTCCACCCCAAGGGACCCTGCAGGAGCTCTGCTGCTCACACAGCACCAACATTTGGTCTAGAAAAGGAGGCCAGGAAGGGCTTGGATGCCAAAAATCCAAGGAAAGGAGGAGTTTTAAACCAGGCCCTGAATGGCAGAGCCCAGAGCAGGCCTGGTGCTGTGGCATTCCCCACAAGATCATGTCCCCATCCCACCTGGGCCACCTGGAACTGCTCCCCCCGAGCCAGGTGCTCCCTCCCTGGGCTCCCTGTTGTGCCCCTGGCACCTGGGCCAGCTCCCCCACACCTGGGCTACCTGCCCATGCTCTCCAGTAGCCTCCACTCCTCATCTCCTCTCCCGTCCTGAGATCCCCCCAAGGCAGGGAACAACCTCAGGCCTCTGCAGCAGGAGGCAGAGCTGAAATCCCTCCCTCCTGACCCAAAAAAAGGCTAAAAATTGAACCCCCAGAAGAAACACCAGAGTCAAGTTCACCAGAGCTCCTCTGCAGACTCTGCTCCCGTCTCCCTGAGCTGCCAGGGAAAAAACAGGGAAAAAACAAACCTCCAGCAGGAAAAAAAAATAGAGTTCTTGCAGAATGGTTATTTATGTTCTGCCTGCAGTAACCTGCTGCTGCTAAAATTGTCACCAAACACCCCGGGGAGGGCGTTTAATGCAGCCCCTGGGTGTCTCCATGGCAGATTTACTCTCACCCCGGATTTACTGCCTCGTGCCCGCCTGTCCTTGGGTCTAAAAGCCCTAAAAAAAATCACTAAAAACCCATTTAAGGCACCTCCCAGAAATCTCAGAGGGGTGTGGAGGCGTTGGAAATGTCTTGGAGGCAGACCTGAAGTGAACTAGTGTCCAGCAAAACCAGCTGATTTGAAGAAAAGGGATTTCAGGTGGGAAGAGCTGTCAGTGCAGGGAAAGAGGGACTGAGGGGTGAGCAAGGAGAGCTCAGGGCACAGCTTGGGACCGTGGCACGTGTGTCTCCCAGGGCCAGGAACCTGGGACCACTGTCCTTGTCCCTTTCTGGGGAGCTCTGAGCAGAGGGAAGAGGAATTTCCTGCAGATCCCTCCTTGGTCAGCTCCTCCTGAGCTGCACCCCGGCCTCCTGCCTGAGCTGGGCTGGTAAACACAGGGGATTTGGGATTTCTGTGGGCTCAGGTTGATTCCAGGATCATCCTGGATCCATCCAGGCAGGGCTGGATGGGGGGGAGGTTCAGTTACATCCAGGACAGGGTGAGCTGCTCCCTGGGCACCCCAAGGTGGGGTTGAGCTGCTCTTCAGGGACTCCAGGGTGGGATGAGCTGCTCCTCAGGGACCCCCAGGTGGGGGTGAGCTGCTCCTGGTGACCCCAGGATGGGGTGAGCTGCTCCTGGTGACCCCAGGATGGGGTGAGCTGCTCCCTGGGCACCCCAGGACGGGGTGAGCTGCTCCTCAGGGACTCCAGGATGGGGTGAGCTGCTCCTCAGGGACTCCAGGATGGGGTGAGCTGCTCCTCAGGGACTCCAGGATGGGGTGAGCTGCTCCCTGCTGACAGCATCCCCTCCCTCCACGACTCCCCAGACCCCAAAGGAGGAGATGGGCGGCATCCCCCGCCCCCAGCACCCCTGGCCCTGCCTTGGCTGCCCGCTGGGGCTGGGAACGGGAGGCTGCCCTGGTTTGTGGGTGGAATTCCGGGTGCAGGAGGGGTTTTTGGGACTCACTGGGCAGCGGGGTGAACTCCACGGCCGACAGGCTGCTGATCCTGCTGGTGTCCAGCTCCACGCGGTGGTACTCATAGATCGTCCTGCGCCGGGACTCTGCAACGAGCCCGGGCTTTAAACCGGGCACAAAAACCCTCCGGGGAAGGGCCGGGCTCCACCCGGCTCTGGGCGAGCCGCCCAAAGGCAAAAGTGGCCGCAGGTGTGGGGCTGTTCCCTTGGGGGGCTGCAGGAGGAGATGCTGGGGGTGTCAGGAGCTCCCCCTGCCCCCATCTCGGACCGGGGGGGGCTCGGAGCCCCCCCTGCCCCTCTGTCCCACCCCAGGCTCGGGGGGGGGATGTGCTCCAGCCCAAACAAACATCGCTGGGCTCTGACTCACGGCCGGAGCCTCCCCGCAGCTCCCAGCGCTCCCGCAGCCGCTTCCCCCCCAAAATCTCCTCCTGCCCCACCTCCCTCGGGCCGTGCCCCGCTCGCCCCGGGGCTAGCGGGGTGTGCCCCGAGTTCAGGATGCTGCCACAGCCCAGAGGCTCCTCTGGCACCGCGGCTGGGAAAAGCCCAGCGCTCCTTGCAGCAGCGAGGATGAGCGGGATGAGCAGGACGAGCATCCTCCGCTCCTCTCCATCCCTCCCAGCCCTGCTTCTCCACCCCAGCCGGCTTCCCCCTGCCCATTCCTGCATCTCCTGAGCCCGGGGCAGGGCTCCGGAGTTCCTCGGGGGCGGAGGGAGCGGCCCAAGGAGCAGCTGCGGGGCGGGAGGGGAGGAAGATCTGACACAAACGGCGGGGAATAAACCAGGGCCAGATGGCTCCAGAAATAACCGGGAAAAGCCGGGAGGGAGGAGCGGGTTTGGGCTCCGCGTGACTGGAGAGGCTGGAAGGGACTTTTTTGGGGAGGCCTGCAGCTCAGGGCTCACGGAGAACGAGCGTGAGGATGTGGATGAGAGCATTCCCACATCCTGCTGGCACGGGGGCAGATCCCTGACACGCACTGGGGCAGCTGCAGACCCCCCCAAACCTCCCACCCCCATGGGAACGGGGCACCCTACACCCGCCCCCGAGATTGTCCGTCTGCATTCCATCCTTTGGAATCCGAGAAGGGTTTCTCTCCTCTTCCTCATCAGCCGGGAATCAGGGAAGAGCTCGGCTGCCCGTGGAGGTTCTGGGGCTGGGCAGAATTCCAGCCAGAGCACGAGGCTGAGGGATGGGGTTGGCCATGGGGAGATGAATCCAAAAAGGGGTCCAAAAAAGGAATCCCAGAAAGGGATCTCAAAAAGGGATCCCAAAAAAGGATCCCAAAAAGGGAAACCAAAATGGGAAACAAAAATGGGACCCCAAAAAGGGATCCCAAACAGGGATCCTATAAAGGAATCCCAAAAAGAGACCCCAGAAAGGGATCCCAAAAAGGGACCCCAAAAAGGGAAACCAAAACGGGAAACCAAACAGGGATCCCAAAAAGGGACCCCAAAAAGGGATCCCAAACAGGGATCCTATAAAGGAATCCCAAAAAGAGACCCCAGAAAGGGATCCCAAAAAGGGACCCCAAAAAGGGATCCCAAACAGGGATCCTATAAAGGAATCCCAAAAAGAGACCCCGGAAAGGGACCCCAAAAAGGAATCCCAGAAAGGGATTCCAAAAAGGAATGCCAAAAAGGGATCCTAAAAAGGAATCCCAAACAGGGACCCCAAAAAGGGATCCCAAAAAGGGACCCCAGAAAGGGATCCCAGAAAGGGACCCCAAAAAGGGATCCCAAAAAGGGACCCCAGAAAGGGACCCCAAAAAGGGATCCTAAAAAGAGACCCCAGAAGGGACCCCAAACAGGGTGCAGAGGGAACGTGAGGGGCAGGCAAACCCCACACCCCCCTTTACACTCGCTGGGAATCCAAGCAGGCCACCCCCAGGACGAGGATCCCACCCGTGTCCCCTGTGGGACCAGCTGCTCCCCCGGCCCTCAGCCCCTGCAGGGACTCACCAGGCACGTCGGGAGCGGGGTTGAGCACCATGAAGGCGTCGGAGAGCCCGGCCTTCACCGGGTGCTGGCTGGCGCTGATCCGCAGCACCGGCACCGGGATCTGCGCCGGGACAGAGCCTGTGACACATCCCAGCTCCAGGAGTGTCCAACCCCCCTCCCAGACCCACAGCCCCCCACCCCAAGGGACCCTCCTGCCCCAGAAGAGGCTTCTCTCACCTCCTTGTAGCCGAAGACGATCCTCCCGCTGCTGTGCAGGGCGGCCTGGAAGGTGAAGCTGCCCATGTCCTCCTTGTCCTGGAGGTAAACCTTGTCCCACTGCACCACAAACACCGTCCCTGGGGGTGACCACATCCTCAGTGCTTCCCTCTCCCCCTGCTCCTCATCCCACCAGCCCGACCCGTGAGCCTCTATTGCCGTGGTCCGTGCATTGACAGAGGACTCTCAGCAATAATCTCAGAAGGCTAAATATGATTTATTAACATGACTCCATAATTCAAAGGATTTGGGCTATTATCTGCCCAGCCCAGAGCATCCAAAGCTGCTGCTTCCAGCTCCATCCAAGGAATGCCAGAATAGCTCACACAATCAGAGATAACAACTTTTCACCTCATAGGTTGAAAGGAAGAAAACCCCCATCTCCTGTTATCAGGAGACAGGGCAGAGAAATCCAAATGTCCTTGAAACACAGCTCAGAGATTTTGTTTATAGAAACTTGTACAGAGTAAAAGACAGTAAAAAGATGCTTTCCCATGGGAAGAATTTCCTGCAGGCTTGCATACAGAGAAACTTTTAATATGTTCTTGCAGCAAGCCTCCATCTCACCCCTCGACCTCCAGCATTCACTGGGAGCCCTGAGCGGGGGCTGAGCCCCCCTGGGCCCCCTCCCCACCCCCCCCCAGCCCCTCTGGGAGCCCCAGGGAGCCCAGGCAGGCTGAGGGAGGAGCAGAGGGGGTGGCCAGAGCTGGACTCACCGTTGTCCAGGTACTGCACGGTGGAGTTGCGGGAGTAGCTGGGGTTGAAGTTGGCCATGAGGGGGGCGATGTACTGGGTGGCCGTGAGCATGCGGTGGATGACGTCCCCCGTGAAGATAAAACCTGAGTGGGCAGAGGATGAAGCAGCACACGCTTCTCCTCCTCCTCCTTCCAGGCTCTCCCACCCTGCCCTGCCTCACCCATCCCTTTTTTTACCCCTCTGGATTTCCCCCGAGGCTCTGTGACCCCCCCTGTGTCCCCCCCCAGTCTCTGCAGGTCGAGAG
>VXAX01001920.1:9553-23401 GCA_013399835.1 Leptocoma aspasia
TGTCCTAAGAAAGTGCCTCAAACCACAAAGTGCCTCCCTCTCTTTCCTGTGTCTTGGTTCTCCTAATGCTCTTGTTCTATTGCAACTGCACTTTGATCTTACACTGAGATTATACTTATCTTATTATTAGATTATCTTATACTGAGACAGTTTTGCCCAGACCCTTTGTTCTGTACCAAATCTGGTGAAAATCCTTAAGGCAGCCCCTGGAGTGGAATTCACAGCTGTGGGTTCTGTGTGCTTGGTTTGTTGCAGTGAAGGATGGGAGCAGAACGGGCTGTACGAATTCTTCAGAGCTAAAATGAGAGCAAGGAGGAGGAAAGGCCAAGAGAAGAGGAACAGGTGAGAGCTGCTGTGTTCCCTCTGTTCACCTGGGAGCTGCTTGGGCTGAGTGCAGAGGGGAAGGCTGCTCAGCACTAAGTGTGTGATTGTTGTTGCCTGTAGACACAGACCCCATCCCAGAAGGTTTTGTTAAGAATGGCTCTGTGATACCAGAAGGTTTAAGCTTATTTTAGAAGGCTTGTTTCAGAAGGCTCTAGGTACAAAGTGGAATACACTTTTTATAATGTACCTTGTTCACACTGACATTGATTGGTTAGCTAACAATAACAGCTCTCTGTTGGTTAAGTAAGAGAGACAAAACTTCTTCTGTTGTTGTGAGAACAGAATAGAAAAACAACACCCGTGTTCCCCGGAGGAACGCAGCCCACAGAAATGTTTATAGAATCTCTGCTGGGAAAGTGACAGCTTTCCTTGGGAAGAAAAACTCCAGCAGGCTTGCAGTAAGAAATTAAGAAAACTAGCATTTATCAATACCACATAAGTGAGTTTCAGTGTGCTGGAGTTTCTGTCCAGTCTGCAGGAAATGGACACAGGGTGCCCAGAGCAGCTGTGGCTGCCCCTGGATCCCTGGAGGTGCCCAAGGCCAGGCTGGACAGGGCTTGGGGCAGCTCTTGAGGGGCTGGCAGGGGTGCTGTGGATATTCTTACTCTCTGGTGACAGAGAGACAGAGCTGCTTCCAGGCTCAGCCTGGGAAACTTAGAGAAAAGAATTAAAACAGTTATTATCTTATCCCCTGCACCTGGTGCTGTCAGGGATGTTTACAAGTTGTTGTTCCCTACTTGACCAATAGTGTGAGAGAAGTTTCCTAAAGAGCAATCAAGTCTTAGGTTCACAATGCTCTCTATAAGACTGTGATTTTCTATTAATAAATGCTTTTATACCTTCTAAATCATGAAGTCAACATGTCATCTTCATCTGCCCCCTGTATCACTCGTGTAACAGGGGTGGAACTGGGTGAGCTTTAAGGTCCCTCCCAACCCAAACCACTTTGTGATTCTGTGAAAGGATTTTTCACACTCAGGCTTTCCCTTTGCCTGCAGAAGCCGTGCTTGTGTGTGATTTGAATGTGATCAGGAGTAGCTTTGTGTTTGTGGTGCCTCTCCGTGGGTCTCACTGGGTTTCTGTTCTGTGCAGCGGCCCCTCCCGCTCCCGCAGCCGCTCCAAGAGCCGCGGCCGCTCCTCCTCCCGCTCCCACTCGCGCTCCTCCAAATCCTCCGGCTCCTACTCGAGGTCCCGCTCCCGCTCCTGCTCCCGCTCACGGTCCTACTCCCGCTCGCAGTCCAGGTAGGGCACGGGGCCCTGGGGACCCGGGGAGGGGGACGAGCCCAGCGCTGGGGGCTGGCCGGGCTGTGCTGACCGTGTGCTCTCCCTGCAGGAGCCGCAGCCGGTCCCGCTCCTCCCACAGCCGCTCCCGGTCGCGCTCCCGCTCCCGCTCCAAGTCGTACTCGCCAGGACGGCGGCGCCGGTCCCGCTCCCGCAGCCCCACGCCTCCGTAAGCTGCGTCTGCTCCTCTCCTCTTACCTGGGCTCTTTGCCTCCTTACCAGGGGATAATTTCAACAAATTCCAGAAAAGACGATGGAGAGTAGATTTAGGAACAATTTATCTGCTCTATGGGCTTGTAGAGAGAATATTCCTCTGCTGTGCTGGTTTTTATTTTAACAAAACTTTTTTTTTTNAATAATTATTATTTATTATAGTTGTTATTTTTTAACTTCACAGCTGTGAAGTCTGTGTATGCCTTCCTTGGGAGCAGGAGTAATTAATTCTCTGAGTGCTCCACTGGGAAGAGCAGAGTGTTTGATTTCCCTTGTGCTGAGAAGAAGGGATGTGTTTGTGGCACCTCAATAACTGCATAATCTGATGGCTTTAATGAAGAATAGCTTAGCAGAATAGAACTGGCTGTGCTTTGTGTCAGAATAGTATCACCGGGTCTTAATTTGTTCTTATTTTCTTAGTTCTTCTGCTGGTTTGGGCTCCAGTTCTGGGCCTCCTATACCAGAATCGAGACTTGGAGAAGAAAATAAAGGCCATCAGATGCTAGTGAAAATGGGTAAGGTGCTGTTCTAGAATCTTACACAAGCCAGGAAACAAAATTAGACACTGAAGTCTTAGATATAATTAATTAATGCATGTTCATAAGGAATTATTCCTTGGCATTCCAAGGTCAACATGAGAATATTCGGAGATGTAAGTACGTGGAGCAGTGAGAGTTGCCTTTCTGAGAAAGATCCAGAGCAGAGGGATGTGATTTTGGCATCAGATGGAACTGACCCTGCCCAGGGTATTTCATCTCCCAGCTGGGGCTTGCACTGCCTTTCTTGTTACCCTCCTGAAAGATTTTAGGGATACTGCTGCTGTCAGCTCCTAGAATCTCTGCACATTAATGTGAAATAAATGGGACAGTTCATGTGTTGTTCCAGGTTGTCTGCTCCCATCCTGCTTTATCAAACTGATGCTGTCTCTGGCTGTTTACAAAATGTCTGTGTTTGTCCTCACAATTCTAGCAATAAAAAAACAGTGAAAGGATTGCAATGCTGTGTCGTTGCTGCAGGGTGGAGTGGATCTGGTGGACTGGGAGCCAAGGAACAAGGAATTCAGGATCCAATTAAAGGAGGTGATATCCGAGACAAATGGGATCAGTACAAAGGAGTGGGAGTGGCATTGGATGACCCCTATGAAAACTATAGAAGAAATAAAAGTTACTCATTTATTGCACGCATGAAGGCCAGGGATGAATGTAAGTGAACATTTCTCAGCCAGTTAGAAACCTCTATGGCCTTAAAAGTGACTTTTGTAAACCCCAATCAAAATATCAGTAACTTATTTTTTTCTAATGTAACTGATGCAGTAAAACAACAGGTAAGTGTACTGACTAACCCAGCAGGTTTTCCTGTTTAGGCATTGCGTTCTAATTTCTGAACTGTTAATGAATGAATTAATTAGTGTGTTCTGTGTAAGCCACTTCCTGGCTGCAGTACCTAGCACCTGCATCTTTGAATGTTGCCCCACAAAAACTTGGAGCAGTGGCAAAGTTAGAGGAGGGAGAGCACAAGGGACAGCTGCCACAGCAGGGAGCTCCTTGTGGTTGGAATTAGTTAGGCCAGGCTTACTGCTTACCCCTGCCCTATTCAGAGTTTCCTACCTGTAGTACCACGTTCTGCCAAAGCCAGAATTGGTAATAAATTCCCTGTAGTGCAGGAAGGGTTTAGAAAAAGTGAATGTTTGTAAGAGATGAAGACAATTACCCAAATGATGGATTTTTGCAGAGTCTGTGATACATTGGCACTTGCCAACAGCTAGAAGGAAAATGTTGGCAAGCTCAGTGAAATGTCACTTCTGCCTCTAGATCTGTGCAATCAAATGGGTTCAGATAAAGCCCATAAGGAAAAATTCCTTATGAACAGAACCCTCATTCCACGGAACAATTGAGGCAGCTTAGGTACCTGCAGAATGTGTAAGAGCTCTTCTCCGTGCTGTTTCAGTGAAATGGGAAACACAAGACCCTTCACCACCCAAGTAAGACTCTCAGAAGATCAGATAGATGTCTTGCATCTTCTGCAAAACACTAAACTTGTAGAAATCCAGATTAAAGTCTGGAGGAAGTGACAAATGAAGTACTTTTAAAACTATGGTGAAAAATGGAAAGCTATGACATGTACTTCAACAGTTGTCAATTAGTGCTTAAAAAAGGCCAGGTGTTACTATGACATGTCTAGCAAGTTTAAAAATTTCCATTTATCTTGCAAAACTTTCTAATTAGTTGCCCATTTTATATTAGAATTAAACCCCACTCAAGCTGTTCCTGGTGCAGGACAGTACCTCATTCATTGCTGTGGAATAGGCATGATCTGATGTGCTTGTGTGTTCTCTAGTTCCATAATGTATGTTTATTTCTCTCACAAGGTTAATTCTGTTTGAAGTGGAGGGGTGCTGCCTTGGGATCAAGTCAGACTGATGCTGAGCAGTGTATCCTAATGTCTAAATGAAGCCTCTAGTTCCAGTGCAGGTGACCTGTGAGCACTGTGTCAGCTCTCAGAACCTTCCAGCCACCTCCAGGCCCTGGCCAGCAGCTGCTGCAGCCACCACAGGGGCCGGACACCAGGGCAGTTCTCTGGCAGCTTCCCCAGCACTCTGAGGGATGGGCCGTGCTTTGTAATGGAACACAGTCTTGGAGCTTTTTCTATTTTTGTATATACCCTTTAATAAAACCTAATTAGTTCAATGGAAGAGAATCCATTTTCTCTGCTCTACACGTTTCTATGGAGGAGATGTTCTTGGAAAGTTGCTGTAATGTAAATGAAAAAAAGAAATAAACTTTTTGTAACTGTTTCCAGAGACCACCAGCTGGAGCTGTTAGGCCCTTACACTGCACTTCCACTCCCAGGTCTGCGTGGCAGTTCCCTTTTCCAGTTGTTTGTTTGTAGAGCAAAAACTCTCTTAAACCATTCAGTTAATATGGTGGAATATCAGTTTGTTCTAGATCTACTGTAGTTGTGGAACTGTACCTGTCTGTGAATCAGCATACAACACCTCTATGTTACCAACTTGTCAATGTTGTTGTTTTGCCTTCCAATAAACAATTTTTTTAAAATAAAAAGGCAGCTGAGATTTCCTGTACCTTGACTATAAGCCTTCCTTGTTTTGAATTTATTTTAAAAACACACCCCAAGGGTGTGTTTGGGTTTGGTTTAACCTGACAAGGCTGATCATACAGAAATGCTGTTTGGATAATGGCACTGAAGTCAGGATATGGCAATTTTCTGCTGTGGTCATATTTCTCAGGGGCTGTAGTACAGATTTTCACTGCTACCATGATCATAGCTGTAATCACAGAGCTCACAAAAAAAGAATTCATTGGATAAATGTATGCACTTATCACACTCCCATTAGACAAAAGGGTTATCTTGATGTCTCTTTTTTTATCTCTCTGACATAGTCTGGCTGAAGGTTCCTGTGTATCCCTGTATTGTGTACATAAATAAAACATTCAGGTATAGAAAAGTAAATGATATATAATAATTAGGTGTTACTATAATTATAACTACAAGTTAATAATAATTAACTTGTACTAACTAATTTATACTAACACAGCAGTTTGTATAAATCCTTCCAATACAGTTTAGAACCTTTTATCTGTGCAACTTGGGAAGGTTTCTTGTTTCAGCCTGAGAGCTGTAAATATAAATGTCACTTAAAGCAGTTACTTCTCCTGGGCTCTCCGAATTTCTTCAAGTGCTTGCTCAATTGTTAGAGGTGGGGATTTGTGATTCTTGATGTACTGCAAAAAAAAAAAAAAAGTTAAAAAAAGTTAATAAGCTAATGTCTTCATTATGTAGATTATTATTTATTAAACAGTAGAAAGCAAGTAATCTTCATGTCAGGATACCTGCACGTTTCTGTACAGCAACAGCAGGTGACCCTTCTGTTGCAGCATCTGAATGATCCCTGCTCATTTCAGGACAGCTAAATGCTACAGCAGAAACCTGAATCTTTAAAAACTGTGGCCTCTTTTTTTTTTTTTTTCTTTTAAACTTATTAATTAATTATATGCAAAGAAGCTGGGTTTGCTGCAAATCCCACAAGTGTTTGGAAAAGAATATCTGCTCAGTCTCTGGTTTGTCATAAATACCTCTTTAGCCTCCTGCAGAGTGTGGTAGTGGAACTTCTCGTGCTCCAGTGACTCCACCAGGGATGTGTGCAGGTGGTGAAGGTTCTGCACAAACTGCTGGGTCAGCAGCAGGTGCTGCTTGCACATGGAGTGTAGAAGGAGAAGCGAGGAACTGTACGTGGTCAGGGCTGCCAGAAGGGACAGGAGGGACTCTGGTGAGGCATGGCAGATTCTGCCTTTTCTGCCTAGACTCACAGATGGGGCAGCTGAGAGGTGTTTTAAAAACCTTTTATTGCATTTTCAGTCTCATATAAAGGGTGAGACAATACAGATGTTATAATTCACACCATCACAATCAGAAGTTAATTATTTCCTAATTACAAAACACTGCATGTGGTTTTTAGTCTATCAACTTTTGTCACACCATGCTGTAAATGCCTTAAAGCCAATTATCTAAAATTACCCCTTGTGGGTAATTCCAATGCATCTTTCACAGTTCTATTTCTCTGTCTAGTTTTATTTGCAAGGCCATCCTTTAAAACTCTTTTCTAGCTCCATTTCTCTCTCAACAATATCCATCCTATTCCATGGCATTTCTAAATCAGCATTTTTTATCCCAAAGTTTGCATACAGATCCATAATGTGTGAGCCTTCTGCCAGGCTCTGAAAACTCTCCACAAATCCACTCCCCACAGAGGCACAGCTGGCAGGAAGGGCTGAACAAAGCCAGGCTCAGGTGCAGAAAATGGAGTAAAAAAGAAGAATAAAGGTGTTTTGGGTACCTTCTACTGCATCCATGCTGGCCACGTGGCTGGCAATTGGCACTGGGTCGATGTAGCTGGTCCCAGCAGGTGGGGTGAGGGCTGCAGGGGGGTTTGCTGTGCACAGGAGAGATCAGAGTTACGGGGTGCAAGAGTGGGAAGGTTTGCTGCTACTGCTTGCTGCTTCAGCAGTTTCTTGGGACAGCAGCTGCCCTAAAACCACAGGGATCTGTACTTAAAATGAAGGAGGAAGGTTCCTCTTGGTCCCCATTTGTTCATCAAAATTAAACTGTTTAACAACCTGCCTGAAGTAAGGGTAGAAATCCCACCCTGAACAGTTATTTGTCCCTAATCCCAGAAAGGTTAAAACCAAAGGACAAACTGCTGGGAATTTTGCAAGCAGAGGAAATGCTGTCACAGTGCCTGCTCCCCAGGAGGCAGGGGGCTGTCACTGGCTGCTGGCTCTGCTGGGGATTCCCCTAACAGGGCAATTCTGTCAGCCAAAAATATGTTGACACAGTTCTACAACTTCCACAGCTTCTTTACTCTTAGGCTCACATCACCATTGCAGAAGGCACATTTCTAACCCTAGGCAGAGTAAAAAATAAAGGCTTTTGTACTCAATGCTGCTGTTTTCAAGCACACCCAAGTTTCTACTTTCCCCTCGAGTGTGGCAAGGAATGGTGGCTCTCAGGGAACCACCCCTCAGGATGGGAAAGCTCACAGCTGATCCTGTCCTGGGGCCATAATGCTTTCCCAAGAGAAGCACAATGCAAAACAACTCCATGAATGAGCAACCACCTTAGTAACACTACTAATAACAGCACAATAATGCTATTATTTACCACAGTAAAGATATCAGAACATTGAATTTCATTTGAGGGTACTACTCGTGCTGTTGTGAGCTCTGTCTCTGACACTTGCTCATCCAGCCTCAGGTCCTGTGAGAGGTATTTTTAAGCAAAAAACGTTTCCTATTATGATATTCAATACCAGTCTTTTCTGTAGACAGCAGATTAAAGTGCTGGACTTTAGAAAATTTTTGATTTAGCACCAGTGAGGGGAAGCAGGAAGTGAAGTGAAGAAGTCTATTAAGGCTGACTGGGCTGGCATGTATGAAAGTGTCAAACTTGCCTGCCTGGGGAGTAACACAATGACATGGATGAGGGAATTGAGCCTTTCATCAGTAAATCTGCAGAGGACACTGAGCTGGGAGCTGTGTCCTCCTGTTGGAAGGTAGGGAGTCCTCCTGTGTCCTCCTGTGTCCTCCTGTCTCTGCAGGGAGACATGGAATGGCTGGATGGATGGGCAGAGTCCCATAGGATGGAGTTTAATAAGTCCAAGTGCCAGGTCCTGCATTTTGGTCACAACAATCCCCTGCAATGCCAGATGCTGGGGATGGTGTGGCTGTCCTAGTTTTCTCACATTAGCCATGGGCTGGACTCGATCTTGAAGATCTCTTCCAGCCCAGGGATTCTGTGAATTCTGATTCAGTCAATTCTGTGATTATGTGAATTCTGTGATTGTGTCCATTGTGTGACTTCTGTGAATTCTGTGAATGTGTGACTTCTTTGATTCTGTGATTTCTGTGCATTCTGTGATTCTGTGCATTCTGTGAATGTGTGCATTCTTTGATTCTGTGAATTGCGTTAATTCTGTGATTCTGTGATTTCTGTGCATCCTGTGATTATGTGAACCTGTGCACTCTGCACTCACCCTTTGCCCAGCAGCAGGGGAAGGGAAGCTCTGCTGTCTGAACTGCAGTTTCTGTCACGCTCACTCGGTGTCCCCGGTGCTGCCCCCGGGTGACCAGCGGGGGTGACACTGAGGATGGCTGTGCTCCAGAACTCCTGCAGCTCTCTGCTTGTCCCTTGTCAGATTCCCTGTCTGCTGTAGACAGAGACCTTTCAAAGTCTTCAGAATATTCTGAATTAAGAGTACTCTCATTCTGATTATGATAATCCTCTTTGTGTGGAGGGAAATCTGAGGAAACTCCACTTAAATGTTCTGAGATTTCAGCTTCAGAGACACATTTTTCAGCTTCCTCTTCAGAAGAGTCACTCACTCCAGTTACTGCACTGGTCATTTTTAGAGCAGCCTGGTCCTCTTCCACCAGCAATGTATCTTTTTTCACATATTTGTTTGATTCTTGAGTAAACTGAATGTCTTTTCCCTGTAAAAGTATTTCTTTTAGAACCTCCACACTCCACCAAACAAAGGCAGACTGGGAATATGTGCTAGTGGGGAATTTCTACTTACTTTCTGCTTTAATTTTGCTGCCTTACTGGTAGTATCTGGTGCCAAATCATCAAGGCTCAGGATATTCAGCCTGAAGTCTGCAAACAAATGACACCTACGCATGAGAATTTGCATGAAAATTACAGTACACTTTCCCTTAAGAGAGAAAAGTGGGGGAAAAAATCAGTATCACCTTCCTAGCTCAGTAGTAAAAAGTAGTAACAGTCACTGATTCTTTACCTTTGTAGAAACTCCTAATATTTCCTCCTTTGATCTGCTGATATTCCTGAAGTTCAAGAGATTTTTGCTGCCCCTCATTTCCAGCTGTTCTCACTCTGACCCATTGGTACACTGTGCCACTGATACAGGAAAACTGCTCTAAATGTTCTCATTGTTTTGACATCATAATATCACCCAGGGCAGCATCATTAATCTGAACCCACTAAGTCAAAAGCTAAGAAAAATACAAACATATTACACCTATTAAAAAAGAAACAGATTAAGATAATTACTTTGATCAGGCCTTGGTTTATGTAAAATTTCACCCGTGAATCCTTTCAAAGTGACTATTTGCCCATGTTTATTAAGAGAATTTATCAGGAGATTATCAGTACAATTTATATTGAGTCTACTTAGACAGTATTTTAGAAAACTTACCTTTCGAGCTGCTGCTGCTTGGATCTTCTGCATCAGCTCCTTCAGAAAATAATTCATCTAATGACTTTATTTCACTTCTGTCACTTTGAATGGATTCTTGACTTTGCTTGGTGTAGCCTGCTTTAGGCAGAGCAGTCTTTACAGTGTTGTCTTTCGTGGAAGATGACAGCAATCCAGATCTCATGGTATGTCCTGACAGGTTTCTGCTGGGGGGTGAAGATGCTGGTGAATTAACTCTACCAAACACACTTTCCTCTGAGTCTTTGTTGTCAAGAGAAGATGCTTCAGATAACTCTGCTGGTGAAACTTCCTTATGAGGTGGAGGAGCCTTTCCTGATGGAACTGGAGTCTTGCTCTTTTTGAAGAACTTGAAAAAGAGATTTATGTGTTACTTCATTGTTATGTGTGGATTGCTAAAGGGAGAACAAATCACTGTGGGTAAAAGAGTAATCTTAAGATGTTAAGATGTGAACCTGAATCCTATCATGAGCAAGACACAAATGCAAATTTAAAATTTAGCTGCTGGTGTTATGTAAATAAAAAAATTATCAACCAGTTAAAACAATGATATAAAAGCATTAATAAAAATATATAATCCAGCAAAGTTTGTATTTACTTACCAGAACCTTCTGATTCCCACTTCCACTGGAAAACCCCAAAGAACTCTCCATCAATTCTCTCATTTCCTCTTCATCACTATCCAGATCAAGCTGTTGTTTAACCATAACACTCCTTTTAGGGCTTTGCATGTTTTCCTCTTCCTCAGAACAGGCATCCCTGAGGGTCCCACTCCCACTGGTGGCACAATTCTTCCCGTACCTCTTGCCCCTGGCACCACCTTCATGCCCGGAGGCAGATGAGGAGCACTCCTCAGCCAGAGCCTTCAGGCCCGAGTCAGCGTTCTGCAATTCCAGGTGCTTTTTTTGACCCATGATTTTGCTTTCTAGTTGCGCCACTTTATTCAGGACGGAGGTTAACCGTGTGTGGGCAGTGCCCTGGGCTGCTGGGCTGCTCCCTGCCCACACGGTGCTTCCCGGCACCCGGCACCGCTGGATCCCACCGGCGTTCCCATCGCACACCTTCAGGAACCTGCCGTGGTGGTTCGGAGCTCTTCCAGCCTCCTCCAGCTCCGTGTCCACTCCCGTAAGGGCACCACGGGTGCTCCTCCTGCGGGGTACGCGGCTGTGGCCCTGCCAAAAATCACAGAGTCGCTGACATTAGGAAAGAGCTGACACCATCGAGTGACTGATCCCCACGTTGTTAAGCACACCAAAGCACCGAGTGCCACGTCCAGTGTTTCCTTAAACATCTCCGGGGATGGGGACTCCACCGGGATGGGGGACTCCACGGGCAGCCCCTTCCAATATCTGACCACCCTTTTTGTGAAGAAATTCTCCTGTCCAACCTAAACCTGCCCTGCACAGCTTCAGACTGTCCTGTCGTGCTGTGGCCGGTTCCCTGGGAGCAGAGCCGGGCATTCCCCGGCTGCACCCTCCTGTCGGGAGCTGTGGGAAGGGGTTGTACCCATCCCTTCCCTCACGGGACGCCAACACCGGCCCGGGCCGAGGCTGCCCAGGCACAGACTGAGATAGGGCACCGCTGCCTCACCTGCCCTCGGCCCGCGGGTGCCCGAGAGATCGCGGCCATCCGGGACGGGACGGGACGGAACGGAGACGAACAGGGCAGGACGGGGTCGGTGGGCACGCCGCCGGGCCCGCCCAGCCCGGGGCGGCGGAGGTTTCTCCGGGCCGCGCCAGAGCGGGCGGTGCGCGGCCGTGTCTGGAGTCCGCGACTCACCAATATCCCGCCCACTCATTGGCTCCGCGCGAGCCATTCGGAACGCCAGCCAATCACAAGCAAACGTACAGCGGCCGGCACCGGGAGCCCCGACTCCAAGTCCCAGCATGCATCGGGGCCAGTAAATGGGGATTTTTTTACAAACGCGCGATAATTATTGGAGCGAGTTGAAATTAATGCCGTTGTTCAGCAAGATTTGCATTAAGACCCCTCACTGAAACAATATATTGTAGGCTATTAGCTGCCCTTTGTACTTGTGTGTCATTTCCAGGGACTTGGTGGAACTTGAACTTCGTGTGTCACAGTGAAATTTGGCATAAGGTATCTACCATCATTTTGTAGTTGTAATACAATTATATAGCTATTGAGCTTATGCCATGGATCATTTTTATTTTGCCTAGTTTTTTGTTTTTCTGGGTTAGTTTTTTAATACTTTCTAGAGATATCATTCTGCTGTAAGGCAGTTCCTAAGACTTGAGTTTATGGTTCTTAAAAACTTTCCCTTGCTATCTCTAAAACCTGGGCTGGCAGATACACACAGCTATATACTCCGAGTATATATTTTGATTAACAGATCAGACTTATGAAATAAAAATTGATAACAAGATGCATCTGGCAACCCACAAGATTATTTAGATTGTTTACCACTGAGGAAAATTAATGATCAAAGAAGCCCACGGACTGGGATGATTGAATCTGAATTTATTATCTGAATGACCAAATCTATGATCTAAATCAGACCTGAGATAATTTGCTCTCCTTATTCTGTGTTAGTGGATTATTTAATTCCTTTTTAATATAGCTGAACTGTGCACTGGTTTTGCTTTCTTAATTTTCCTGTGTCTTTTAAAGGATTGGGATGAACCTGAACCCATGGTGGAACTAGTGCCGAGGACCTGAATTTTGGGATGAATAAAAATAATAATAATGCAGAATGGTATTATACTGTGGTCAAGACTCCTCTATAGAGTTTCTAAATAATTTCCTACTCCCAGCTAGGAGAACACCTTGAGCCACTTTCTTTGCCTGACTGTATTCCAAACATCCTAGGGGGAACGGAAACCAAATTGGATGGGTAATCTGAGGACTCTTAAGAAAACAGACTTCCTGGAGTTTTTTTCTGTTTTCCTTCCAAACTGAAGGAGGAAGGCACGATTTTTTACAATTTCTCGATAACAAATGCTGAGGTTTATGTTTATGACTTTGGAGATGGAACATGGGGAGAAACGAACATGAAATTCCCATGGGTGTTTTCATTATTTCCACATTTTAAAGATTCCTTGTCTAATCTGATTGAGAAGCTATTGGTGCATAAAAATGAAATTGGAATCCCATGGTCATGAAAAGCAGGCTGAGGACCAGCAAGAGAAAGGACTATGGAGGAAAAATACTTTGAGCAATAGTTAAAGAAAAAAATCAGAGAGCAAAGAAGACTCTGGAAGGGACAGAGCAGTGGGGAATGATATTGTATTATTCAAACCTTGCTTGTTTTGGGATTATTTGACTGCCCGGGGATGATGCCTTGTTCAGGCTGACCTAGAACAGAGACTAGACAGAGCTAAAGAATAAAGCAGGGATTTATGAAAAGGATTTCCTCAGTGGATCCACCTTGGGCAGCACAAGAGCCCAGCCAGGGCTGCACCCAAGATGAACCAAAATGGTCCCAAAATGGACACCGGGCACGGGCTCTGGCACTTTTATCAGTTCTGCTCCATTTGCAGATTGGAGTTCATTGTCCAATTCCAGCTTCAGCCCATCAAGTCCCATCCTTCTTGTTTTTCTCTCTTCAGCCCACGTTGTTTGTGCTCTTGGGCCTGAGATTTGGATCATTTGTCCTTGGTCCCCAGCTGGAGAAGGAATTGTTTTGTCTCCCTGCTCTGTGCAGAGAGCTCACCATCCCCTGATATGAAGCCCAGACCCACACACTAAAGCAGAACAGAACCTGAAAATATAAAAGCTAAAACCTGAGGCGTCATTTAAGTCTCTGGAGGTGTTTAAGGAGCGACAGGACGCGGCACTCAGCGCTCTGACCTGCTTGATCGGTCAAAGGTTGGACTCAATAACCAAAGAGGTCTCTTCCGTTCGAAATGATCCAGTGACTCTGTGGAGCGCTGCGGGAGGCGGCAACTGCCGTCGGGGAGCGGCTGCCGGACCCAGCTAAAGCCCGGCGGGTCGCGGGCAGCTCCCCAGCCCGGCCCATCCCATGCCAGCCAGGCCCGGCCCATCGCAGCCCGGCCCAGCCAGGCCCGGCCGTGCCGCCGCCTCCGCCCCTCGCTCCGCCCCGGCCGCGGCCCGACCCAGCGGGAGGAAGATGGCGGCGCTCATCCCCCTCAGCCAGCAGGTACCGGGCTGTGCCGGGACCGCGGCCCTCCGCACCGCCGGCCGGCGGGGCGGGCGCGGGGAGCGGCAGCGGGGCCGCACCGCAGCGGGGGGCAGGCGGGGGG
>VXAX01001920.1:25842-44743 GCA_013399835.1 Leptocoma aspasia
CATGGAGGCCCGGGCGCTGAGGGTCTCCCGCCGGGATTCCCATGGGCCGGGGGGAAAGGCAAGGCTGGTGCCCGTTTTGCTGTTCGTACCGGGGGGTGATGCCGCGGGGAGCTGCCAGCTGTGGTGACAGGGCGCCGTGGCTGTGTGGGGACACCGGGAAGGGGCTGGGGAGGAGCGGGAGGGGTTGGTCTGTCAGGAGGAGGAGAAGCTAGCCCTGACCCATGGGAGAGGCTGTTTCCAGCTCTGCTTGAATGCTTGGGTTGGTTTTTGTCCTTACAAGTTGTTTTTTTTTTTTTTGGTTGATTTNTATAGTACATTGGTAAAAATCAAATAATTATCAAATACTTACTCTAGAAATCCAGTTTCTCTGTTGTTTAAATTCTCATTGATCTTTGAGAGACTGGCATCAATGGTATTCCTTTTGACAGAAAATGTTATGTTTAGGGGGATAAAGACCACATTATGCAAACATATCAGTTATTTTTATAGTATTTTCCAACTAATTCAGTGGAAGCATTTTAGTTCTAAAACTTGTTTTCCTGTATTGGACTGTCAAGAGTAATCTAGCTGTAATCAGGGCAGTAAACAGAATTTCCTTTAAAGTAATAAACTTCCGCTTTTAATAGCCTCAGTTTTGGAGTTACTGAGGAGATGTGTGTTAATTAGAGTAAATGCCAGAAATGGAATTACACTGAACAGGGAGGGTACGTGTGTTATAATGTTGAGGTGAGCAAATATTAATATTAAGAGCTGCAAGCAGTATGGGTAATTCAAGCAGCTTAAAATATTTGATCATACTTTATCATTAATATTTACCATCATAATAATAATTGATTTAAAATAATTAATGTGATCCAGAGCTTCACGGCCTCAGGAGGGAGAACTGGCTGAATTAATTGTTCTGGTGGCAGGTGCTTAGTCCTGCCTTTTTACCAGACTTACTCACCCTGCTCTTTTTTAGCTCTTTTTTGCTCTTACATTGCATCTTTCATAGTTCCATTTCTCTAAAGTATCTAATCTTATTACAAAACCATCTTTCAGAACTTTTTTCTATCTCCATTTCTCTCTCAACAATATCCATCTTGTTCCATAACATTCCTAAATCAACATTCCTTATCTCAAAATTTACATACAAATACATACTCTATAAACCTTCTATCAAACTCTAAAAATTCTCCGCAAATCCGTTTCCAACAAGTGTGCAGGCTCAAGATTTGAACTTCTGAACCAGAAGTCTACTTGGACATTAAACAAGGAGGCACTGAAGGGTCTGTTTGGGAGATGGTCTAAAGCTTTGGTCAGTATTGGAACCCTGGTTATTGAGAATTTCAGACGTTCTGTGCTGGCAGGCACTGACCCCCCGAGAGAACACTGCATGTGACCAGAGAAGGCTTCCAAAATTGAGTGATAGCACTGGGATTATGGGTGTGGAGTTAGAATAGAAGTGTGTGATGTCACAGGATGGAAAACTTAGAGTTTAAGGTTTTAGAATATAATATATATAAAGCAAGATGGAGGTTTTAGGGTGGAGGCTGGTCCTCCTTCTTCACCTCCCTTTTCACCTTCTTCTCCATGGGTTTGGGTGGTGTTGTGTAACTGGACAGAAAAGGTAGAAAAGTTAAAAATTAAATGCCATGGGTGGTTGGTTATTGGGTTAAAAGTAAAAATAATTTAGGTGCCATTTCTTAATTGGACAGTTTATCCTTAAAAGGCCTTGTAGAGAGAGCTAGAGCTCCATTTTTAGTTTGTTAAAGTGCTGCAGAACTCAGGGTTTGTGAGACTGTGACATAGATAAGAACTAATAAACATCTGAGTCTGGACAAGAAATACCATCTCACACATTTAATCCCAGCCCTGGCAAAAAGCAGATAGAACTCAGCAGGTCAGAGGTGATGTTTTGAGGAGCACAGAGCAGGCAGAGGAACCGCAGGGTGGACAAACTGTCAGTCAGACTAAACCTCTCTAACAGGTTGTGCTTTGACATCATCAACTCTTCAGAATTTTTGTCTCTGCTGGCATTGACAGTCTTGGGTTGGTCCTTCATGAGCAGGTGTCACCAAATTACAGAATCCTCCTGAATGATGGTGATGTCATCACCTGTGGTGATGGATAGGTAGAGAGCTGTGCAGTTTTTATCACCTGAACCCATTTTGTCTGGTGTGCTTCATCACAGAGATGCACGTAAATGGGTCAGAGAGACTGAATCTTTGTAAAATTCTGCAAAGTAGAGAATTGATCTTGAAGCTCTTTCCAGGGTGAAAAATTTGCTGTAGAAGAAATTTCACATCAGCCTGGCTTCCTGCCACCTCTGCCAGGTAAGTCAGCTCCACGTCAGGGCTGACAGTGCCAGATGAGGGTGACAGGAATGTCTGGGGATGGGATGAGATCGTTCAAACTGCTGGAGCAGTTTGCTCTGTATCCTGGTACAAATCCAGTCTCTGCCTGCTCTGGGTCACTCATCAGCACTTAGGGGAGTTTGTCGTTGGTGGTTTGTAAGAGACTAATTCGAGAGATGCAGGACTCCAGAGGGCTCTTTAAAATGCTGTTTATTCTATCCAGACAGCAATCAGGGGTCGTGGGTGACAGAGCCCAGCCTAAAGCCATCAGCCACAGCTGCAGGCATGTCTGAAGTCTGAAGTCACTTTAGTTCTGGTTACAATACATTATATACTTTTCTTTGCTGAGCATCTTAATACATAACAACCAATCAATACCTTTACTATTACCTATAGCCTATCCTAACTACTAACATTACAATATTGATGTTACTGTTCTCCAATAACAAAAGGTTAGTGTGTTACAGTTTAACCTAGAAGTGGTTTTTCAGTTTTCTTGCAGTGGAAAATTCTGAGACTTTTTTTCTGCTTACAACATCAACACATCTATTTACTTCTTGTACCTTTCTGCTTGGTAAAAACATCTTCTGTTTGAGGTGGGCTCATCCTTTATTCCAAGTCATAAAAACCTTTCTAACTAACATACCCTTTGCTCTCTTAGTTACCCAGTAAAATTGGCTCAGCATTATTTTAGACCTTTGTTATTCTTCTCTATCAAAACTTGCTTCCATCTCTATTCCTTTCTCAGTTTCTACATTCAAAAATCTTTCTGCCAAGCACACATATCTGTGAGACTTCCTTGTCAAACTTTCATCCATCCCAGCAGTGGTTGACTTGTCTGAGCTTTCTGATGAACAAGAGGTGCATGGTTTGGTGATAGCTGGCTGAAAACCTGCTGGGTTTTATTCAGAGTGCAACAGGCTATTTCCTACTTCCATGTTTTCTCTGAGTGATGTGTTTCCTGCTTGGACAGGAACACAATGCTTCTATGTGCTGATTACATGCCAGCACAAAGAATAGTCAGATTTATGAGTTCTGTGTGCAGCATCCTTCTGAAATCCTGCCCACCATCAGGGAGAGCTTCCAGAGGGTGCTGATGTTGGAAAATGCAGCATTATTTATTTTTTATTATTTATTTATTTTCTTGATGGATATAAGTGAAGTATATTTAAGATGCCTAGGAAATTGGCCTAAAAATGCAGGATTTTTCTATTCAAATATAAATATTTAATAGAATAGAATATTTAATAGACATATTTAATAAAAATAGAAATACTCTCTGTAATCTTCAGAGAGTCAGTGTTTGCTTGTACTCAGTTCAGAGAACTTAGTTATTATGGGTAGCTCCTTAAATGAAGATTTAGCATGTTTGTTGTAAACTCACAAGAAAGTTCTCTTGGCACAAAATAAAATTTTCACCTTCTTGATTGGCCTTTTCTTTCATCATGTTCCTGCCTTCCTTCCTCTCAGAGCAGGCAGAACATCTGGGAATCCACGAGGATGACAAGGAGGAAGGTGACATTTGGGAGGGGACATTGTAGTGATGGGACTTGGTGTGAAATTCTCCTTCTCAGGTGTCTGACTGCTGTCCTGGAGGTGCAGAGTGGTTGTCCCAAGCAAGTTTTGTGACATCTCTGCATTTCACTCATTAAACTCTTGATTGGGATGTTTTGTTGCTTTCTTTTTAAGGCCTCTGAGTGGTCTGGGGACTGAGCTGTTCTTGGCAGGATTGGTTTTGCTGTTGGCACTGAGGCTGAGGAGAGCAGTGTGGGGGGATAACTGCACAGGGCTAGAACTCAGTGCCAGCTCTGGGAGGCAAGTGACAAGGTGGATTTTGGGGCTTCTGCATCTTTTGGCATTCCAGTTGCCATCTGCTTGGAATGCCAGGATCTTCTTGTTCAGTACACTGAACAGGCAGGGCTTCCCTTGGGTCTGCAGCTTTCGTGTGGTGCAGTGATTACACCAAGCTGAAATCCTCTAAAAGTGTTGTCAGGAACTTGTNTTATTTATATGATACTTTTTTGTTTGTTTTTTTGTTTGGTTTTGTTTTGTTTACTCTGTTTCAATTTAAGATCCTAGTCTTGAAAATGTGTTAACACAGGCACAGGGCTCTCCTTGTGTGTGTGTATAATTGTCTGCTGAAAATATTCCATATACAGTGCAGGAGGTAGTCAGGTCAGCATTGTGTTGAAAGCTGGGCCTTTGGTATCAGTATTTCTCATACTGAGATCTGAAATAATTCAAATAATTCACTAATTCAAATAATTCAAAGCTGTTCTTCAAATCCTTATCCCTATGTAGTGTCATGAAGTAAAAGTGTGAGGAGAGGTAGGAATCCTGACGAATGACAAGTTCTAAGAGGTGACAGTAGTCTGTGCTCTTGGTGGATCACTGTTATCCACACTTAAATTTCAAGTGTCCAGATTGTAACACAGGAAATTACCACACTATTTTAGGTTTTCAATAGACCTAAATGCTATACTTTGCTTTTCCTGTCAATTCTGATGGTTGTTTATTCTGTTTTCTTACTGTGTTTCAGTTTTCTACTGGGAATCCAATATATGAAACATATTACAAACAGGTATGTTCTTAAAAAGAAATTTAAAATGAAGTATAGTTTCTCTTTCCCCAAGGTTTCCTTCTCTTTCTTTTCCCCATTGCAGTACTAAAACTGTGTGAATTCTGAGTGATGATGGAGTTTCTGTAACTCCTTTTTGACTAGAGGCATTGCATTTCTTAAATCTGCTTCCACAACAGTCACGTTTCAATTAAATGTTAATTTTTCTCCTTCAGGTAGATCCAACATACACAGGGAGAGTTGGGGCAAGTGAAGCTGCTCTGTTTCTTAAAAAATCTGGTCTCTCTGATATCATCCTTGGAAAAGTAAGTTGAAGGAATTGGATAATGTCTGTACACTTCTTTTAAGTGAAAGGAAAAGTTTCAAAAGAAAAATTAATCTTTTGTGTAACATTTTTGTTGTTAACTGGACAATTCAATAATGTTGTGTGTCATTACTAGAAAGCTGAATGACCACTTTAAGAAGACATACAGTAGGAACTGTTGAGCTGAGTTTTCTTTGAAATTCACAGCAGCTTTTATTTTTCTATCTCCACAGATATGGGATTTGGCTGACCCAGAGGGTAAAGGATACTTAGATAAACAGGTAAATTAAATGTTCATGTACACTTCCTGTATTACCTTCCCCAGATCAAGCCCTTCTACCACTAGTGGTTACCTTTATCTTTTTCAGGGTTGAGTTTTTGTTTACAAGATGAGGTTTTTTCCCCCCCAGCACTGCTCATATCCAAAGTGTATGACTCAGTGAGGCTGCAGGAGAAGTTTGGTTCTAATTTTCTGTATCTTTTTTGTTTTGTAAATAATCAGGGTGTGTACTGTGTAGATACACAGCCATTGAGTCACAAATGAAAAGTGTGATTTGATTTTAGAAGACTTTTGTGCATGAATAAATGTAGCATTTTTACTAAAAATGGCTTGGAATACCAACTAGCAACTTACTTGTAGATACAAATAAACACTTTCAAAACATTACTAATTTTTAAGAAAAATTGTTGAATTTTAATTAGGAGAGAATTCTTCATAAAAACTAACTTCCAGTTTTCTCCTCTTCATTTCCTACTGTAAAATTTTTCTGGATTCATCCTTAAAAACAAAGGAGTTCTGGGCTTTCTTTTTACTGAGTTCCACATATACAGTGTTAGTAAAAAATGGTAAGCAGGTTATTTTTTGTCATTTAAACTGTTTTTTAATGGACAGCACCATTGTTTGTAGGGTTTCTACGTCGCCTTGCGCCTTGTAGCCTGTGCACAGAATGGCCACGACGTGACCCTGAGCAGTCTGAACTTGACTGTGCCACCTCCTAAATTTGTACGTAATATCCACTTAAATGCAGGTCTGTGTTGTGTGAGAACTAAGACTTCAGCTGGAACATTGGAATGATTTTCTGGTTCATAAATGTCATAATTCTGGGCTTCAGGCTGCTGTCAGACAGTTCCTTAGGACACAGCAGCCACAGTCTTGCCATGCTGAGTGATAAGAAACCAGCCCCTTCCTGCACTGCAGAATCAAAGAGAGTTTAACTCTGGTCAGCTTGGTCAGGGAGCTAAACTGATGTGACCAAACTCTGAATTTGTGGAGAGGAAAAAAGATTATTTTGGGGCTGGGTCAACAGGAGTGAGTAGTAAAAGGCAGTGCTGCAGCTTTGCCCTGCACGAGCTGCTGCAGAACCTCTCTGCCTTGTTCTGTGTTTGGATACTGAATGCATCTACTGGATATCCTTACCCAAGTGCTGTCATGCTAGAAAATGAGTGTGACTTTTATTTAGGTTCATGTGCAGCCTGTTTTCCTCACTGTAGTTAAGCTTCGTGTCTGTAACTATCTCAAACTTAGTGCAATTAGTAAGTGCTAGAGACAGAAGTGTGTATTTTTATTTTTTTTTTCCTAATTTTTAGCATGACACTAGCAGTCCTTTGCTGATCACACCACCCTCAACAGAGACTCACTGGGCTGTTAGGGTAAGTGTAAAGGGAACACATTCCATCCATTTTTAAGAAGTAAATATTTTTCTTGTGTGTAATTTTCCCGGTGAGAGAATTTTGGATCAAATGTATTTCCCATTTCAGAAGTCCTCCCTTTCTGTGCAAACCTGTGTGCAATACCCAGGGTGTAGTTTTAGATATGCAGTAAGTATTAAACACCCCTTTGACAACCACTGCTGGGACGTTTTTAAGACAATGAATTTTAATCTTCTGCCTGGATTTCTTCCAGAATCCTACAATTAGGCACTTTGTATAAAGGAACCCCACTGGGAACAAATCAAAGTATTTCACCACATCCAGTCTGAACTATTAATTTAAAGCTTGAGTTCCTACATTCTAATTAGTATTCAATGATACAAGCAATGTATATAATTTGGAAAAAATAACTTTTGATGCATATGTGGGGATGTTTATATTTAGGTAATTTCCAACTCCAAACATTTCCAAAAGGTAGAAATTTAATAAATAAACCTGTAGTTATATGTAGTTTAAAGTGGGAAGAATAAGTTTTAGTTCTATAAAGTTTATCAAAGTTACTTTAAAAGAGAAGCACACCTTGTCTGCTGCAGGTAAAATCTGTCAGCTGTCATAACTTTTAGATTTAGGAGCTTAATTTGGAAGTTTTCTCTATGGGTTTACATTTAAATACAGTACAGTGGCACTTGCAAGAAAGCTTGGAAATTTAGGATGAACACATTACTGACCAGTCTTAATTTCTTGCAAGATCTCGTTTTCATTACTCACACAGACACACTTTTTTACTTATTCAGACTATTTCTTACCAACTAGGTGGAAGAAAAAGCAAAGTTTGATGGTATTTTTGAAAGCCTTTTGCCAGTAAATGGTTTACTTTCAGGAGACAAAGTAAAACCAGTACTGATGAATTCAAAGCTACCTCTTGATATCCTTGGAAGGGTAAGTAAGTTGTTTAGATTTACCTAGTCTCTATTTAGCTTCTTGTAGTTGCGATGTTAAAAATGAAATTTATCAACAGAGATCAGGTTTTGGCTGAGATTTTGCACCGTGTACATGCTATAAAGCAAGAACATTAAGACTCTGAAGTCTTCCACTTAGAAATAAGAGTAAGAGTAGTAATTTCAGCTCTAGAGTAGATTGACTTCATTATCTCTCTGTTCATTTAAGAGCTGGAAATTTGATTTTGGTTGTTTAAAAACAAGAAAAAGCTTTCCTGAACCATAATAGCTGTCAGAACATTAGATTCTGCTGTTTTGTCATTTTTACAAATATGAGTTATTAGACATACCGTTAAATCCATCCTCTGTGCGTACAGGAGAATCCCTTAAAACATCCTCCTTTATTCCTAGTGCAAATTGTTGGTTTTTCTTTCATGTGGCTTTATAAATACGTCCAAGGTCTGAGTTTAGTGCATCCATTGTATATTTGCAAGGGAAGCAGACCTTAAAGTATTTTTCTGCCTCCATTAAAAACACCTTTTTTAATGCTTTCCATATTGATATTTCTAGAATGAGTGAGAATTATATTTCTGCTCATTCTGTGGAAGAGTTCTATCTGCATTACATACTTTTATCTCTTCAGGAAGAAGTGCCTCTTGCTCTGTATTACCTACAAAATCTAAGTATGATTTGTTTTAATTCTATGCTTGAGTATTGTGAAGGCTTGAAAGGCTTTGGATTTTATCTTGTTACTGTCACAGTAGAAATTCAGGAAGCTTTTGCCTCTTCCAGAAATGTTTGTGGACAAGATAAGGCACTGAGGAAATGGACAAAGGACTAAGCAAGGAGCTTAAATTTGTCAAGGGTCCAGTGATAAAGCAGAGAATTCACAATTGAGCCTCAAGTCTTGGCTTTTTGTGAACTCTGCTGTCTCCAGGTCATATTGATGATTAAACAGTGCAATTAAACAGTTGGAGTTCACAAAGTTTTATATCTCTCTAAATCTTCTGCAAGTTTCACTGACTGTGCCTCGTCTAATGATGAACTAAAGTTGATAAATGCTTAAATTCTCTCCAACAGTAAATTCAGGGGGCCAGAAGGAGCTACACATAGTTTTAGTTTTTAGTAGAAAACTCTGATCATCCAGGAATGGGATAGGAATTAGAGATGTATTGACTTTTCTATTGAACTTTGTTATGAGGAATGTGGATGATCTGCTAGCCCACACCTTCTGGGCAGTTCTGAAAGCCACCTGTGAATGCTTTTACTCAGCTTGATGACTCTGTAATTGCATCATAGAAAGATGAAAAACCTGCCAGGATTTGTTAGAGCCAGTGTTGATTCATGTGGCCAGGAAAGTCTAATCCAGAGAATGTTTAGGTAGTATAACTAATACGATCTTCACCAAAATCTCTGAGGAGTCTTTAGAGGGCATGTTAATACAATGAATATATGAAATGTAACTTGGTCTGCAAATAATTTTTTAATCTTAATTGCTGTAGGTCTGGGATCTCAGTGATATTGATAAAGATGGTCACCTGGACAAGGATGAATTTGCTGTGGTAGGTTGCTTTAAATTCTCAATTTACTGCCTAGTCTGTCTGTGGAAGCAAACAGCTCACTTCCTTCTCAAGAAGCTTTGCAGCTCACTTCCTTCTCAAGAAGCTTTGCAGCTCATTTCTTTCTCAAGAAGCTTTGCAGCTTCCTGGGCTACAGTCAGCTATTCTAATTAAATTGTTCACATGGAGCTATTTCATGACCTTCCTCAAATCCATCTACTGACTCTTGCCCATGAGGATTAAACTTATTGAAATTACATTCAAAATTATTTGCTCTGGTTTACATTTCTAGTCTTACTGTCTCTGTTTTATTAATATGTAAATGACTGACACAGGAACATCTTGTTGCTTTTTTCTAATAATTCTGAATGTTTATCTGACCTTTTTGCCTTTGCAGGCAATGCATTTGGTTTATAGAGCTCTTGAGAAAGAGTCAGTTCCTTCACAATTGCCCCCTTCTCTCATACCACCTTCCAAAAGAAAGAAGACATCAGTCTTTCCTGGTGCAGTCCCTGTTCTCCCTGCCAGTCCTCCCCCAAAGGACAGCCTCCGTTCCACACCAGCCCATGGCAGTGACGACAGCCTGGACAGCACTGAGAACTGGTCTCCCAAGCACAGCATCAAACCAGCACAGGTGCACATCTTCCTTCTTTGTTTCTGTAGCTTTGTGTATTTGTAAGTGTGGTTGAAAAGCCAGGTGTCTGCTAAGGGAGGCAGGAGCCTCCCTTGAAATGGAAAATGTAAATGCCCTCCCTCTGAATTATTATCATTTTGAAATTAAGGGGCTCTCAGGCAAAGATATGGTAGGAGTAGAAATATCAGTTCTCTACTAGGAAAAGTAAAAATACAAATGCAGTTAGTACAAACAAAACCACTGACAGAGTGAGAGCAGGAGCTGGCAGCCTGTGGGTCAGGGTGTTGGTGGCAGCAGTGCCATTCCATGGGGGCTGCTCCTCCTGCAGTGACAGATGTGGCTCTGCTGGAGCAGGGATCCTGGACAAGGGTGGAGTTTTCCTCTGAAGCCCCAGGGCTGGTGGAGCTGGGCCTGCTCTTCCCCTGGGAATGCAGAGGAGAAGAAAGCTGCTCCTCTGGGAATGCAGTGGGAAAAGGCTCCTGTGGTGTTCCAAGCCTCAGATTGTATCCAGGTAGGAATGCTTGGCTGCTCCCCTGGGCGGAGCCTCTCCCAATGGGATGATGGAACTTTATCAGCCATGCAGTGACACTCAATGGCCCATGAACACAAGATAATTACTAATTAATGCCCATTAACAAAAGATACCTCCTGGAGGGAGGATTGGTTGTGGAAGAGATAAAGAAAATGCCCAATGAACAGAAGATGACTGCCCCACCTCTGACAGATGGGAATAGAACACACCTACTTTACAATCCAGGACAGTAAGCTGTAGGAAAAATAAAGACACTTTTTGATTTCTGCCTCGTGTGAGCACTCGTGTTTGGGTGATTTGGGTGGAGAGGGTGAAATGAGAATGGTAAGACTTGGAAAGAACATCAGGTGAATTTTAATCAGTGGCCACGAGGTAGCCACTTATGGGGAATCTTCACTTTATGTAGAAAGTGAAACCATAGAAAGGTTTTGTTTGTGTATCTGCTTTAATACCAAAGAAATCATTAATCTACTTCTAAATCTCCTGCTATTAGTGTGAGGACTTTATATGCCTAGTTGGGTCTGTATTTCCAAAGAATTAATGCTTTTCAAGTGATGAATAGCTGTTTATCAGTGGTTTTATTCAGATAAAAAGTGTGAAGTTAAAACACACAGTAAAAATACTTATTTACCAGTCAGACTGCAGTATGCAAGACATTCAGCAAATCCAGCTCTGGATAATGTCATATATACTCAGTGTGTCCATAAAAACAGTTTCTCTTTTGAAATCCCCAACTTTTTTTTGCAGCCAGCTGTGAATTGGGTGGTACCAACCTCTGAAAAAGTGAGATACGATGAAATTTTCTTAAAAACAGACACAGACATGGATGGCTTTGTGAGTGGCCAAGAAGTAAAGGACATTTTTATGCATTCAGGTCTGTCTCAGAATCTCCTAGCACATATATGGTAAGAATTCCACACTAGCTGGATTTTTGTAATTTTGTATTTTTGCTGATCTGGGAACTCAGATTCAGAATGTGATCCCAACATTAAAAAACACCAGAAACAAACAAAAAACCCCAACTTCTTGTCCACATACTGCAATATGTGGGCTAGATGGAAAATTAAGGGAGAAATACATACTCCCTTTGCTTTTCTGGGGGGGGGGCAATAGGTCAGTCTGTGAATTGTGATTATCTTTTGAAGTTCTAGTGCTCTAAATATTTTCTTAGACTAACACTACTCAGTTAAATATGTGTAATAAAACACTGCACTGTTCATGGAAATCTGACTAGAATAAGTAAGCTCTGATGAGCATGAACCAAAAAGAAATTACATGTATTTTTGATGAACCAAAAAGGAATTACATATATGTATGTGTGTGTGTGTGTATATATATATATAAGCATATATTACATAAATATATGTGTGTATATATATATGTATATGTATTTCAGGCTTTTTAGTAGAGCAGAAATAAGATTTCCTTGTTTGTAAGTGTGATCTGGTTTTTGTCAGGGCTTTGGCAGACACGAGGCAGATGGGAAAGCTCAGCAAAGACCAGTTCGCACTTGCCATGTATCTCATTCAGCAGAAGGTCAGCAAAGGGATTGATCCTCCACAAGTGTTATCTGCAGATATGATCCCTCCCTCAGACAGGAACACACCCATCCAGGTAAGATAACGCTGAATTTATTGCTGTAAAATAGTGGGCTTTGAGTATGAATTTTATGGGGTTTTTTTAGTATTATGATAAAGAATTGCCAGTATTTTTCCCTATCTCCTCTTACAAAATTCTTTTAACATTTGAAAATAAAGCTAATTTTTTAACAACTAAGACAGTAAGTAAAGAAAAATGCAGTAAAATATTCCATGAACCAAGGAGTAATAATGCTGGAAAAAATCTAGCATAAGAAATACTCCTTTGTCACACAGAAGGTTGAGTCAGGGAACTTGTAAAAGCAAATATTAAAAGCTGGTTGAGCAGCCTGTCCCTGACTGTGATCAGCACTAAATTCCTCCTAAGGAATCCCATCACTCCTCATTTAACCATTAAAACATAAAAATGTTTAATGGTTAAATGAGGAGCGATGACTTCCTGGTGTCTGGGATTCATCCTTTCTAGCATGGCAGCCACAGTGCTGCGCTCATCACTGCTAATGCCACTTCACTGCAGCACCTGATGCTTTGCTGCCCCTGCTTTGTTCCTTTCCTCAACAGCATGTCAGTGCATTTCTGAAACTGAATTGAAGAAATACTTCTGTAATGTCACTACATTCACCTTTTCTATAAATTATATCGAAATTAAATTATTTTCTATAAATTACACTGTGTTTTTCTTTACTTGTATTTGCTTTTCCTAACCAGAAACCTTTGGAGCTCTAAATATATTTTAATTATTGCTGTTGCTATGGTTCTCCTAAGCTTTTTCCTCTATCCTTTTCCTGTAGACTCTGTCAGGTTACTTGACCCCTGTAGGAACTGAGATCTCAGCACTAACAGAAATGCGGCGTGTGAGTAATTGCAGTGTCCAGAGGAATGCACGTATCTGATGCATGCTTTTTGTAACTTCAGAAAAGTTTTGATTGCTACACCTTTGCCTGTCTGTGCTCTTGAGTTCTGTGCCACTTGCTCTTGGCCTGGTGACAATGTCAGACTGGAGTCTGACATCCTTCCCCTTCCCTGTCACCTTCCCCTTTCCTTCCCCCACTGCAGATGTGTTGATCTGGCAGGAAATTCCTGGGACAGGCAGCTCAGTGCTGTTGAAATTATTCCTGGACTAGGAATAATTACAGCTGTGAGCAGTAAATACATCTTGGTGTGAGAGCTTTAAGCTTCCTGCTATTTTCAGTTAAATGCAATTTTTTTTCAGTGTAGTATGTGTTTAGCTGAGCATAAAATAAAAAAACTGTGTGCTGCTGTGAGTTTAGTTAAGTGACTCTTACCCTATTTAATTTATTTCATGGTCATGTTGGGTGACACCTGGCTGGGATCTTGTCCAGCATCCAGTGCAGGTCTCCCAGCAAATCTGTATCTGGTCTGACAGTATAAAAGTGATTTTTGACCTGCTACCTTGAAGAGTTAATCTGTATTGTTGTAATTTGTGATTACTTAATGGCATATTACCAAAAAAATGATCCCTCAAAAGTGAGGGCTTAATTAAATTATTTCAACTGTATTTTTCCCACAAAAATGTCACATCTTACTCTGCTGGTCTTGGCTTGTTGGTTGGGTTCTTGTTTGTTTTATAATATTTAATAAAGCCAAGCTTTCTGTGGTTATCACAGCACTCTCAAGGTGAGTGAATCAGGCAAACCCTGCATTCTTCTTTTTAAAATGCCATATAAAAATTGTAGGTCTTGTGGTCTGTCATACTAGCAGTGAGTTCAGTGCTGCAGTTTTGCTCAGTTGTGGTGGTTTTTATTTCAAAGAGCAATCCTTTTTATATTAACAACTAATTTTGTACCTAATGCTGACATTCTTTCTTAACTTCTGATAGAGATTGTCTTATCTAGAAGGCAGGGGATGCCATCTGTATCTTCCCTGATCTACACTTGAATAAAAGCAGAAACAACCTTCAGGAAATGGGGTATAATTGCAGAAATTGCCATTAATTTGTGCCAGGGCTCTACAAGACTGGAATTACAATCTGATTTCATTAAGTCCCCTGTAAACTTTACTATTGACTACAGCAGAAGTGAGTTTTAGGTTTTGAATTTTCATTCTACCAGAGTCTGCAGTTTCCTTGTTGGCATTGTGCCTGTCCTTTCATTGCTATGTGTTCAACTGTCCTGTCTGTTAAACAGGAATATCAAAATACTAATATTAACAGGAATATTAAAAATTCTCCTGTTTCACTCATATTAAAAATTCTCCTGGCTAGAATTGTGTGGCATGTTCCTTGCTTATTACAGAACAATTTGATGTCCCTTACAGAACTTTGCAAATGCAAATAATGAGGATTTTGCATCCCACCTCTACCTTCTTGTTAAAAAGGAAGAGCTTCTGTTACAACTTGACATTTTAATTGTTTCATTCTTAACAGGACAGTGCAAGTTCTGTTGGATCAGGAGAATTTACAGGGGTGAAGGAGCTAGATGATATCAGTCAAGAAATTGCACAGCTGCAGAGGTAAGAGTTGTGGGCTGTTAACAATCTCTTATATAAAGAATAACTAAGTCTGTAGTACTGATGTGTCAGTTTATTTTCTTTTAATTTTGTTTTTCTTTTTCATTTTGTCATTATTTGTTGCTGTAATTGGTGATGAATTTCCTACAGGTCTATCAGTTTTTTGATGATGGGCACAGATGGTGTTTTTCAAAGAATAATTGATCCATGTGCACCTTTTCTCCTTTAAAGAATACATGAGAATACAGGCTGGCATTTTTGTCTGCGTGGCATTTCCAGATTAATATTTAATTAATTTTTGCACGTGTGTTGTATTGCTTAACTGATCACAAATACATGTTCTTGTTTATCTGACAGAGAAAAATATTCTCTGGAGCAGGACATTAGGGAAAAGGAAGAATCAATCAGACAGAAAACCAATGAAGTTCAGGTAGAAACTGTTTATCATCAGTAGTTTTCATGTTAATCTAAGTAATAAATGGCAATTTAGGATTTTTTCTGTTGTTCTATCATTCTTTCTTTCTTGGGATTTTCCTCTAATGGGCAGAAAAAAAATTATTTTACTGTTCTACATCAGAAATATTTTCACCTGATGCTGGCTAATATAAGCATAATATATGTGAACAGTTTGAATGTCTTTTTTTTTTTTTAGTGTTTAACTAAGATGCAATTTAGGAAATGATTATTTGGAGAGGGTTGGTTTTGATAATTAGGTAGGTTTTGATAATTTTGATAACTGATAATTAGGTAATTGATAATAATTTGGTAACTCAATGCCATGTGCTCTGTCTCACAGTCCCTTTTCCTTCTTGTGAGCAATGATTTATTTCCTGGTGTCTTACACAAGTCACTGCAGAAACAAAAGAGGCCAATGCAGGGTGTAGCCTATATGATCTGGAAAATATTCTGAATTTTGCTATGTTCTTTGTCTGTGACTGATCCTTCCTTGAGACAACAGGTAAATGTGAGTTACAAGTTGTGGCATTTTCTTCAGGAGCTGCAGAATGATTTAGACAGGGAAACAAGTAACTTGCAAGAGCTGGAGGCTCAAAAGCAAGATGCCCAAGACCGCCTGGACGAGATGGACCAGCAGAAAGCCAAGCTGAAGGATATGCTGAGTGATGTGAGGCAGAAATGCCAGGAGGAAACACAGGTGGTAAGTGGGTGTTAATCCTGGACCTGCTCAAGAGTAAAATGTCTTCTGTTGAGGGAAATTCTATTTATTTAATGAGTAAGCTCCCCCTTCCTTTTCCCCATAAATACAAATTTCCACGCAAACACAGAGGTCCAAGAAAGGATTTTGCTATCCTTAGTACCTTCCATAATGGTCATAACAGAAAGATTGAACCCCATGATCTCCAGTGGTCCCTTTCTACAGGAATTGTTGTTGTTCTGAGAATATATCAAACATTTATTCAGCCTGATAGGGCAGTTAAAAATCAGTACTCCTAACCCATGAGCCAGTCCATGGCAGTGGTGCTGGTTTTGATCACTCTGAATGTCACCAGGACTGAGTTTCCAGGTAGAAAACTGACAATTGCCAGTGGAAATGGGATCTTACCTTAAGGTAGAAATTTCCTGTGTAAGGAATTCACATAAGAAAGTGTGTAAGGAAAGTTACAACTCTGTCATTTTAACTCTTAACAGAGTTAAAGATCAACCTTAAACTACTTGATAAATGTTGAGTGGAGTCAAGTTCTGAAGGTAAACATCTAGGAAACAGCTTTTTATTGCCTTTATAAGTAGTGGGGTATTTCTCTGATTTAAAATAGTGTTTCTTGGTTTTAATGAATCTGCTTTTATCAAGGATTTTATGTAACAGCAGAAGCAGCATGCATCTCTTCATATTAAGTTCTAAATATTTTCCTTAGTAGTTGATAGTTATTACTACTTTCTGTTACTTATTACAAATTCACAATTTAGTGAGTCCCATTTATTCCAAATTTCACTCTGATTTTTCTACTGTCTTGTTTCAGATTTCATCACTAAAAATGCAGATTCAGTCTCAGGAATCAGATTTAAAATTACAGGAAGATGACCTTAACAGGGCAAAAGCAGAGCTGAATCGGCTCCAGCAAGAAGAGACTCAGCTAGAGCAGAGTATCCAGGCTGGAAAAGTGCAGCTTGAAACAATCATCAAATCTTTAAAGTCAACCCAGGAAGAAATAAACCAGGTATTCAAATTGTAAATTATCAAGTATTAAAACAGTAGTAATAAAACAATTAAAAATGGTTTTAACAATTTTTAACCCAAAAAAATTTTAATTTTAACAAAAAAACAATTAAAGTAGTAAAACAATTAAAATTGTACTTTATACAATTTTTTGCTTCTTGAAACGATGAGTTGAAAAATTATTTTTCAGAGGAGGAAAAAGCCTTGATTCATGCAATAAACCTTTTTAATTAGTGTTTAGTAGGTTAATTCCTGCTTTGAGTCAGGAAGCATTCAGTTCTGGTGGGGATAAAATGCAACTGTCAGGCACCAGTGTTTAGGAATTGCTGGGTTTTTGGTCCTGGTAAGAGGGGAAACTCACTTCTTGGGCTTTTAGCAGGAAGGTTTTTCTGTGAGCTCTGTGTTAAGGATGAAAAACGAACAGGACTCTTGATTTTATGGTCTTTAGTTCGTTGTTTATTTTTTTCTTTTCTTAACTTTAGTACATTGTTTATATACTAAACTTAGAATACAAGCAGCAAGGTACAAAACGGACCTTGAACACTTAAAACTAAAGTGTTCTTGAGTGTTGTCTTGGTTTGAAAAGACAGGAGTCTGCTAAGGAAGGCAGGAGCCTCCCCTGAAGTGGAAAAGGCAAACCCCCTCTCTCTGAATTACCACAATTTCAAAATTAAAAGGCTCTCAGGCAAAGATATGGGAATGGGAATAACAGTTCTTTACTAGGAAAAGCTGAAAAATACAAATGTAATCAGTACACACAAAACCACTGACAGAGTCAGGAACCTGACACCCTGAGGAGTCAGGGTATTGGTGACAGTCCAGCTGGATGGTGGCTGCTCCTCCTGGGGTGGCAGATGTGGTTCTGCTGGAGCAGGGATCCTGGACAAGGGTGTAGGTTTCTCTGAAGGTCTGGTGATAGAGTAGATGGGCCTGGTCTTCCTCTGGGAATCCAGTGGAGAATAAAGCTGCTCTGGTGTCCCAAAAATGCTGATTATATGCAGGTAGGAATGCTTGGCTCCTCCCCCTGGGCGGAGCATCTCGCACTGGGATGATGTAATTTTATCAGTCATGCAGTGACACTCAATGGCTCATTAACAGAAGATAATTAATAATTAATGGCTCATTAACAGAAGGTAATTAATAATCAATGGCCCATTAACAGAAGATATCTCCCCAGAGGGACAGATTGTTTGTAGAGGAGATAAGAAAACTGCCCAAAGAACAGAAGATACCTGTCGCACCTTTAACAGATGGCAATAGAATACATGCTTATCTTACAATCCAGGACAAGTGTGTAACATGCATTTTTCCTTCTCAGGCAAGAAGTAAGCTGTCTCAGCTGCAGGAGAGCCATCAGGAGGTGAATAAGAGCATTGAGGAGTACACTGAAGCTCTCAATGGCATTCATGGTGGCAGCCTGACAAATCTGGCAGACATGAGTGAAGGCCTTGGGCAGACAGAAAGAAACAATTATGGAGCTATGGTAAAAATACTGGTTTGTTTTAGTATATTTTACACTAATTAAGCTTACTTGCACCTCATCTGGAGTATTGTTTAGCTGGTATTTGGTGCATGGTCTTGCAGGTTTGTAACCTATCACGAGTTCAGGCTTTATTTTGTTTTGTTGGGTTTTATTTTGTGTTGTTGGGGTTTTTTGTTTGGTGGGGCTTTATTTCCAGTTCAGGTGTTTTGGGTTTTTTTTCTTGCATGTTGTCCAGTTTACCAAGGTGAAACCTTCTCTTGCTGTAAATTTTCCTTTATCATGTATTTTCTTCTTATTTCCAAAGGAAGCTCTGTGAATTTTTGCTTTACATTGAGCTGTATTTGTTCCATATCTCATGCAATACGTGAGATTGATTATAATTTATTACATATCCCTTTCCAAAAGGATGGTTCTCTTTTGCTTCAGTAATTTCAGCCTCATCTTCCTCATTTATTACCTTTTTATTTAATCAGCATTTTTTTCCCAAATCATAAAATCTTTCAAGTTCTTAAGCATTTTTCAAGTCAATTTCTTTTGGGTATTTAATGTTGATTTGGGTACTAAATATTAAAGTATTTAATTAAATATTAAAGTACTTAATATTAATATTAAGTAAATATTAAATATTAAGAATTTCTTTTTTTAAG